>VBVR01000521.1:5551-47763 GCA_011638315.1 Tetramorium parvispinum | reverse complement strand
GTTAATTATAATTACATTTACAGTTACGTTTTTTAATTACAATTACACATTTATTTTACCCAATATAGACAAATTGTTAATTTAAAAAATGTCTGGAAACTTCTGACAGTATATTTTACATAAAAGAATTGTTGAAAAAAATACAAAAAAACAATATTATAAACAATTCCTTAACATGTATTATTTTCTTTATAAACGCATATATCTGCTTTCATCTCAAGCTGATTTTAGCTCCACGTTCAGATTTGAACAGCTTATTCCGCGTCGATCACGCGAAATTACGAGACGCGTGTTGCCACGGCAAATTGGTCGTACGCCTCGGCTGCGTCACGTTATCGAGCGCGATCGAGGGCGAGTCGATAAAATCCGGGGAAAGCGAATAGCACGCGATGCGTTAAAACGCTGAGGCAAAGTAATCCGCGCCGGCGATTTCCAAAGCGCAGAACCAGTGGAGGCGTTAAATTCGATGAAGCCGCCGGTGCTCCCTGCTCCGCGCACGGCCGCGCGAATTGAATTAAATCGTTTAACGGCCTTATGTACAGCTGGGGGAGGACCCTCCGGCCGGTATTCGGGGAGGACCGCAGACCCAGGGAGATAAATGTAATGAACGTTGTAGCTCGAACCGACGCTTAACCAGGGCTCCATTAGTAGTGCTATCCGTCTCGCGAGTCTTCTCTTTTTCTGCTGTCCCGCCATCACCGCGCTTGTCTCCCTCCTTTTCTTTCGAGAATTTCAATTATATGGACGGACGGAAAAAGGAGAGACACGCGTGTCGCTGGCGACCGGACTGCCAAGCTCAGGAACCGGCGGCGACGGCGACGTGCCTGTCGCCAGGCAAATGATTTCAATTCCGTTCCATTAAGCCGACACGGGCCGAGGGCTCTTTCGTCTTCTCATCCTCCTCGCCGTCTTCCCTTCTCTCGTCTCATCCTTATTCCGTCTAGTTTGACCCCTTTCGCGAAACTGAAGCTTCTTCGTAATCGGCTCCGTCGACGAGCGTCGCGAAATATTTAAACTCCCGGCGCGAGCGGCCACCGTGTTTCGACATGCTCGTATGTTTCGCAGGAAATGGTAGGATGTTGAAGTATCGCGAAAATTGGTGGTGAAGTACCCTCCGCAACGCAGCGATATCGAGTGCCATTTATCACGGTGAAAGATAGACTACCGGTGAAAAGCGATGGTCTTCTCGTGATCGAGGGACGAAAACTAAATTTATCTGTGAAAAGTCTCACACGCGCCCCTTCATGGTGATTCCGTCGTATTGAACGCCGCAGACGCCCTGTCGCTGCCTCGTATAGATAATTTTCGACGCGAGCACGAATCGAGATACGAAAGATACGGCTCCTCGTCGTTTGGTAAACAAGCGCTCGTGCTGCGGCTCGGGATCTTTATGGAGTTCATTTTGTCTATCGAATTCACTTTCCACAGAGACTGCATCGTGGAGAATGGAGATTAGGGGAAGGAAGGTGGAAGCGTATAAGCTTCTTGGAGCGAAGCGAACGCGAGTGACTCCTGCGAATACTTTCACCCACCGCGAAGGAAATCGCCTCCGGTGGGACCCCTGGATATTAAACTGTTCAACATGGCCGGAATCGTTCGTTTCGATGCGTTTCCCTCCGACTTCCCGAAGATATTAAATTTCGGTTCCGAAATGTTACCGCTGGGTACACTCGTCTGTGCAGGCCAGACGCCTTTTAAAGGGTTCACCTTGACATTGCATCTCCCGATATTGACGTTTAGTCGTTGTCCCCGGCTGCTGCATTTTTATTTTTATATCCTCGACGGCGTTTTATACTGCAAATATAAATGTATACTTGGATAAAATGGGCACATTCTGTACACCAATTAAATCTGTTTCTATCAATTGAAGAGTCTTTTAATTATAATTACGGATAACCATATTTCTCACTTTGAAAAAAATTTGACACCGCTACCCTTGCACAAACAAGTGCAATGTAAATTTATTATTTTTTCCCCTGAATTTATTGTACATATATTTATATGGAAAAAAAGTAAATTCTGCAAACTAAAACGATTATTGTATATAAAAAAGAAACACATTTTTATGTAAATATTACACAAAATATACAAAGATGATAAAAACTGAAATATAGAACATTTTATAGGATTTTTCAAAAATAAAGAACAAGAATGAGTTTTCAAGAAAAAAATAAATATAAAGGACACAAACTTAAAATATAGAGCGGATTGTCACCGTAATTATATTGCAAGAAATATATCCTACATTAAGCTTTTCCAACTCGCATCTTTTCCATTCGCGGAGTATTATTTTACAGGTCGTCGCCAAGGTTTAACGAACTTGTGTACGCAATTTCCCGTGCACACGCCACTCCGAAACTTTCCGCTGCTCTTCGCGAGCAAGTCCTCCTAATCAAACAGAGTCGCCTTTAAGTTTATTTAAACGTCTCCAGTGACAGTCGGCGGATCGTGTTTCGCCGAAAGACGAGCTTTCTCGTTTTGTTCTCGGCGTTCCCGAGGACACTTACCGTCGCCGTCCAGAGGAACGGTAAGGTGGTCGCTCTGTAACCCTCTGACCTCGGCGCTGCACTTGTACGAGCCCGAACCGTGGGATTGGCGCCACGTGGTGGCCTCGTCACGCCGCTGTACCCCTCCCTCTCTCCCACCCCCCGTTAAATTTACGCGGGCGTATTTCCCTCCTCTCCATCTTATTCCGTTTCAACCCCCCGCGGGGCCGAGCCGCGCCACATTGAGCCTGCTCCTCTTTCCTCGCATTGCGTCGGACGTATCCCGGGGGTAGCTCGAGTTGGAAAGCCCTCGCCCCTCGAAAAGCGGCATATTTCATCCAGCCACGGTGCTTTTCTTTAATGGACGCCCTTAATAATATATCAATCACGTTTATGTTGTGCTGAGGGAGATCGGACGATATCGCGCGCCTGTAAGAGTGAACGCGCATATGTATTCGCCGCACATTACTGAATTCTCTCGCCGTGAATTCGCCATCTCTGCGAACGCGTGTTAATAACATTTCAGCAAAGCCATAAGGTGTACAGAAGCAGTAAAGCCATAAGCTGTTCCCGAATTATTGAGCGCCTAGATTCAACTGATCAAAACTGCACGTTGCAGTGCGACATCAATCTACTAGCGATTTTACCGGTATATCCAGAAAAATTGATGCTAAAGTAATTTATAATTACATACGATGCATCTTCCGCAGCAATCATTTCTTTATTAACACCAATCAATAAACTAAGTCTTTTAAATCTACTCTATATTATTTTTATATTTTAGACTTAAAAAAAGTCGAAAAAATTCTGTGTTACTTGTCAACATCTCTACTACAATATCTAATAAATTTTAAAACCAAATGTTCAATTCAATTGCTTACACAAAGCAAAATTTACAAAGAAATAGTCAAGAAAGTTTTACTTGCGCCTTAAAAGACACGGATTGACGACAGAGAGAGTTAATATCTCATTCCTTTTGAAATATTAAAATATAAAAGCACCAAAATTTACGCTAAATATACACTCGATTATCATAAGCGATCAATGAAAAGGCAAAAGATAAATGTAAGCATAGTTGCAGAGTTTTATGGAAAACGCAGAGAAATCATGATAAGATAATACCAAGAAGATAATACCGATATTGCTGAACGTGCCGGCGGGAATGAGAGAACGGATCTAGAAGAGATCCGGAGGAAAGTCGCGGTCCCGTAGTGTCTACCACGAGAGTAGTTTCGAGTAACCGAGTTAATCTTGTCGCTCCGTACGACAGCGGCGCGCGGTACGGCGCGGCGCCGTACGCGGCAATCAAACAAGTAATTCCGAACAACCGTAATATCCCCGGCTAAGCGCGAGATGCTTGTAAACGTGCGCCAGCACTAATACCGGTAATTCGGTTTACAAGCGCCAGAGGTATGCCCTGGCTATCTCACGTTGGCTTTGTACACGGGAATTCACGTTGATGTAAACGCGAACGAAGCATCCGACAAGCGAGTCGATAGAACTGGCCTGGTACATCGTCAAAAGAAATCCACGACGGCGGAAACGATTGAGCCGTTGGTGTTAAACCAAATCTGCGTCCCTGGCTCGTCGCGTCGCGTCGCGTCACGAGAAACGCGACAATGATTTGACAGATGGATGCGAGCGTCATTGTTAAAAATATCAGGGAACAACGTCGAGAACATTAATGTCTATTTCTACCAATGCAGATTAACTTTAATCTCGGTTTAACTTACTTTCTATCTTTATTTTAGTCCTTAGAAAAAAATGAAAAGTTAGTTAATCCGAGATTAAGCCCTTACAGAAAAGTATTACCAATACTAAATTGGCCAATAATAAATCACTATCATTTAGTAATTTTATTATTGTGTAAGTAATAAAATTACTAAGCAACAATAATTACTGGCCAATTTATTATTGTACAGTAATAATAAATTGGCCAGTAAATTTTCTGTAAGGGACGCTTCTGGCCCTTCGCCGCAGCCATACTGAATTATGACGTCAGAGGCGAGAACGACACGCTGATTTTGCGCACGTGCCATTTGCAAATAAATACAAATTTGGATAAAATAACGCATTACATTACTTTAATACACTTCTAAAATCCGGCGAATGCTAACCTTGATCACGACGTGGTAACCTTGATCAATAAAGATCAAGGATATCATTCGATGGAATTTAGAAGTGTATTAAGTAAAGTAATTTTGTCCAAATTTATATTTATTTGCAAATGGCACGTGCACAAAATCAGCGTATTATTCTCGCCTCTGACGTCATAATTCAATATAGCTGCGGCGAAGGACCAGAAGCCTCAACCCCTGGCGGGCACACATATTTTTTTACCTCAACCGAGGGTACACTGGGTCATTTTGACCCGGTCAAGGTTTTTTCAAATATCTTGGCTTTTAATTAAGAGGATTTCTTTTTTATTTTATGTATATACCATAAACAATAAATGAATAATTAATTTACAATAAAGGACTAAATGACGCCTTTGTACTTATTACAATGAAAAAACAATTTGCGCACAAATTAAAGAAAAAAGACACTTTTCTTTTCGATTAAAATATACCTTACTAGGCACACTGGGTCAAATAGATCCAGTACTATCACTTTACATATTTGTAAAACAGCTGTTAAGAAAGAACTAACGATGACATTTTTTTTACCCTTCTTCAGAAGATTCAAACTAAATTATTCAATAAGAAAAATCGATTTTTACATTTTCTTCATATCATTCGAAGCACCACGGAATGTGCATGTCGGGTCAAATAGACCCTGTGTGCTCTCCAGGGGTTAAAGTTAATCTACATTGGTAGAAATGGACATAAGACACATTGAATCCGCGTTAAACGCAAATGCTGCGTTACATCGTCGATCCGTTATCGATTTCGCGATTAATTTCGAAGCTACGATTTCAATTAATGCGTTTTGCGGCTCGTAATGACCGGGATTTATATTTGCATGACACCGTCACTGATGGTGATTCGTCATTGAATATCGAGACGAGAAAAAGCTAACGACGTCCAACAGTCGCGGCGGCGACCAAAAACCGGCCGCCGCTATGACGGCGAATGCTTTTTCGGCGTAGTTTTGGAAAGCGATTAACCGAGCTTGCACCTAGCACATAGTTGCTGTCCAGGCTGGTGCCAAAACGTAACGAGCTTCCGCGACAAAAAACCTCTTGAAACGGCGGATCGCGTTGAATGTCTCCCATCGTGTCATTCATCATCGCGGTCAACGGCACCGCCATTAGGCCATGTCCGTCCACGATCGTCCGACAACGTGAATAGACGAAGAACGGGACGTTTTGACGAAGAAAAACGGAAAGACCTCATCCCTTCCGCCGCCCGCCTCCCCCATTAGAAAGCCTTTTTTATTAGAGACAGCTAACGTGTGCGACATCATAACGGTGACTTCGTTTACGGAAGAAAAGAGCTGAACTGTCATACGAAGCATCTGAAATTAATATGAAACACTATCGGTTCATTTCTGGCTACGTGAGATTAATGTTTTCTTCCTACTTTATGGTTTATGTCGCGTCAGCGATCTCAGCCACCTAAGAAAACACGCGCGCCGTTGGGAAACGCGGATGGTTGTTTAACCTGCATCTTCGGTGGTTTACGTAGCTATTGTGAGAAAAAACAATCTTGCACGCAGCTCAGTCCATCACTGCCGCGCGGAGATCGCCGGAATATTTAAGAGTCACGGATCCAATGTGACTGGCGTGATAAGTCGAACACGGAGGAGGGGAGGAGGGGGCGGGATGCGAAGGGGCCGGGAGATTAATTCCCATTGTCGTATCGTCGCCAGGGCATCGCGTCGAAGCACGAAGATCGACCGAGACGCCGGAGGCGATAGATATGGGCACCATCGACTTGTCACTACGTCCCTGCGTCACTTCCTATGGATTACGAGTGTTTTCTTAAGGCAGTGGCCCTCTCAGGGCGGCAATTTGTATTCGAGATAAACCGTTATTGATGCCGCCGATATTTCTCAGTCCTATAAAATAGATGCCGCGCGCTCCCCCCCGAGGGCTACTTCCGCTCGCTGAAAACCCTACGAGAGGCCGGTCTCGGGGCGACCGAGTCGAAGAAGGGGGAAGAAAAAGGAGTCTCCTTTCCCGACTCTCCAAAGAGTCCAAAGTCGCTTGGACTTGGTGTACGGGATATGACGAGCGGCGTCGCGGCTTTCGGCGTTATCCTGTGCCGCGGGTCGCGCGACGAATGACGATTTATGCTGAAAACTTTAAAGACGAAATATCATTCGCGCTCGGATACGTATACGCCCGGCTGCCGTCTACAACCGGCTGTTTGGGCGTCGGACTAAGTTTTCTTCACGTCACCCCTGGGATCGTCGGGCCACGAATAATACAGAGGTTCGCATTTGTAACCAGGCAACAGCGTAGTGAGACGTGGCAAGGAGGCGAGTCGCCGGGCGAGAGAGAGCGGTATTCGAGAAGTCAAGTGGATGATATGAGCCCCGGCGAGCAGTAAGTCTAGCAGTTCCGTAGAATCGCCGAGTTCAGTCGCGTGGTTAAATAAATGCAACGCGAGAATATTTCATCGGGGCATCGGACAGGGAGAGAGAACGTCGGCCATGAGTTATTTCGCGTCTCAACCTCGCGACTGTCTACATTGTTTTATAAAAGAGGCATCAAAAATGCTACAGCCATTTTACAGATTTTGACGTTCCGACGTTCCAACGTCTCAACCGCTTCCTTCCTCGAGAGCGCCTCGTGAGCATTGCGCCGTATCGCCCCACTTTCTCGCAATTGTGTATTTAATTCCACGAGAAACAAACTTTCTTTTCTCTCTCCGAGCGACTCTTATTTTTATCTTATAATTAAAATTTAATATTAGCCGCAGGACGCGTACGCAGAGGGGGCCAACAAGAGGATACGCCTCAGACATCGCTATATTTCTCTCTGACGGAACGAATTATTAGCTCGAACGTCGTGCGCCAACGTCTTCGCGTCCGCTAATAACTTTCGTTTTTAGTGCGTCGTATCGTCGTCGTTTATTTTCTCGTCGGCGTGTCGTAAAGGCGTTAGCGAAAACGGCGCGTGGCTAAGCCGTAAATACCTCGTCGCGGCGAACATCCTCGTCGTTCGTAATAAAGCGACGTAGGAAGACCCGTGCGTGGCGTACGCGTTTCACCAACGTATGGCTACGCGGGGGATCCCCACGGGGAAACAATACACGGATTTCGGCATGTATGGTGTCAGTGCGGTTTGTCCCGAAGGGTGAAGGGTCCTGAACGCGTCGCGATCCTGTTATTGCAAGTCCGTCGCGGTGCCGTCTTATTGGTCGCTATCAGGATTTCGCCGGCTCATTGGGGTGGCGCGATCTTAAGCGGGATCTACGCGACTTTACGTCGCGCCTCCCTCCCGCCAGGAATATTGGATTACAGTGATTTTCAATTATGAGCAATGCCATGCGCATCCTCGGGAAAACATGGCGAGGATGTACGTGTTCTTCATTGGACATTGATTTTTGAAAGAGACACCTGCACACGTATATAGAGCTATCGTGTGGAATATTTCGCAAATTTCTCGTATGCGAGCGTAATAGCATACTTTTGTTAATTCAAATAAAATATTTCGAGATCGAGCCCGTTGCCAGATTTTTATTAAAGTTTGAAGTGAAATTTCGTTGCAGAAGTTGAAACGAAAGATAAAATTTCGCCACGTTACAAGCCATCAGCTCTCATTAGTAATTTACTAATAATTTAATTATAATCAATAATAATTTAATCTAATTTGATATAATAATTGGGTCGATGCCTGTTCGAGACTTTTTGTTCGAACGAAGTCTCACTGGAATATCAGAAGAGTACGTAGTAGATAAAACTGCTTACGTATCGGATGCGGTAAGATACATTTTGCGATGACAAAATATTCCGGCAAAAGGAAACTTCCTCGTTTACGGAAACCTCGGAGTTTAACGGACATTCGTAGGGTGGCAGCACCCTTCAACGTTCTTCGAGGGTTGCTACTGGGGTTGTCGAGACGGAGATATAAGTTTCGCTTGAAATATTTCACTCGTATGATTTTTTTTTATTATTTAAATATTTTTTGTGTCGCAACATCATCATGTATCTAATAGAATATGAATATATTTTACATTAATATTTTGCATTTGTACAAAAAAATATTAATATATTTATCAGTTATACAATCAATAATAATTGAAATTAATATTGTAATTGGTAAATTTATCATAGATGCAGAAAATAATTTCTCTATAATTTTTTTTCATTCCGATATTGAAAACACAATAATTGGTATAAATACATTTTTCCATACATGTAATATAAAAAATTTCACTCACGAAAATTTCACTCACGAAAATTTCAACTCACGAAAATGTACGGTAAGTATGGAATTGTTAATCAGTACAATTTTCGTTACTTACCGCGCCCTAGTTCTCTTTTATACTTTTAATTGAAATTGAAATTTATATAGAAGGCAATTTATCATTTTCGGTTTTGCAAATTTACTGACAAGTATAATATAATAATCATAATATAAACTTTTCATTCACTGAGAGCATTGAAAGAATAGAGGAAAATTCCACGAAACTTACAGACACATATATCGCATGTGACAAAACTATCTCGAATAATATTAATACGTCGTTCGCCACCGCCGCGGCGATCGATCATCCTTTTAATTTCTTAAGTTCGTATCTTGCCAGGGCCGAATAATACAGACGAATATGTTGAGCGTCGCCGTGACGTTTCCGCACGTTTTTCCTCGATCGATCATTTGCGCAATTGCACGGCTAACAATATAGAAAACGATGGAGAATACGAGCGTACCGCAAAAATGAAAAATTGAAAATGTCGCATTGGAGACTTCCATTCAAGCGATATCCGAGACTCCGCCGTTTCCAGAGACGGACAATGGCATCCCACGGGGTATCTTTTGAGTGCCGCAAACATTCAATTTGTCCATCGTATCGTCTTTCCTTCGAATTTTAACACCGACTGAAAATTTCATTGTAAGATGGAACGTAACCCTAACGTCATGCCATTTCCCGTAACGCGATCCGGCACGGCTGCGCCTCGCGCGACGGTAACAATTTTCTTTTCATTCATCCAAGTATACCTTTTGTACATCCCGTTAAAATCACGATGATAAAACGCGAAACTAACTGTTAATTAGCAAAAACAAGAATTAAAATCGATATGGTGTCGCTTTAATGTCGCGCAAACGACAGGAGAAAATACGTTAGTTATCGTACTAAATGTCATTAACCGTTATAACCGAGAAACGCGCGAAGAGAAATAATTAATTTACTCCGCCAGCGAATCGATAAACGGGACGGCGCCATTCTGCCTGCGAATGCATAATAAAAGTATCACTTATTGCGCCGACTTAAGAGAAAATATTTCATGAGCATGGCCGGCCAGGAAAGCCGCTTTAGCCGGAAATGTTCCGACCGTTGATTAAAATTCCAAACTATTTTAACAGCCTGACATTTCTCTCTATTATTATTATTTCCTCTCACGCTCTCATCGATGTTTTGTGCTGAAAACAATAGGGTGTATGTATGTGTAACTGTAATGTACATACTATAATGTACGATCAATATAAAATTTCTATAATTGTAATTTATAATCGTGCAAAAAGCTGAATATACATGTACGATTCCAATTTGACGAAGAAAAATCAAACGACACGTTAATCAATCGAAAGATTTCAGACATTCACCCAAAAAAATATCAATATACATACGTAGAATCCTCTAACGGATTTTACTCTTATATTGACCTCAAAAGAATTCCTCTGAAATCAAGAGAAAAATAGTACAAACAAGAGTATTTAAGAGAGATAAAAGTATTTTTCACTTTATTGAAAGAGGAATATGTTTGCTGTAAAACAGCTTAGAATATGAGATTATAAGAAAAAATCACTTTGAAAGTAAAATACTTTTCTTGGGTGTATAAGAACTTGTGATACTCGTCTTGTCTTAACTAGTTGTAATTTTCAAACTATCAAAATACACCGCCATTTAATTATCTCAATCGTTATTACGGTAAACATAACAATAATTGTTATTATTATTATTATTATCTAGACCGAACCATCCGGTTGACTTCGCATGCCTTCTCTGATACCAGATCATGTCCTTACTCGGCCTCTTTCTCGCCCTTAAGTCCTACCTCCGTCAAATTCGCGGTCGGTCGGTGGGGCCGAGGTAAGTGCAATTATGCTAATCAAATCAGAGAGTGGGCAAGACGCTCGAGACATGGGAAGGTGATGAGAGGTTACATCGTAGAGGGTCCGGAGTGCCGGTATTAGTTGTGGGTAACCTCAAGGTTCCGCGTCAGAGAGAGGAGGTGGAAGATGGTAGTGATGGTCGCATTGCTGGCGGCGGTCGTGAAGGCGGTGGAGTCAGGGAACGAATAGAAATGGTCAGGTTACTTGTGTCTCACTCCGCGTATCGGGGAGGGAGAGGACCCAACAACGCCCGAATATTGCCGAATGACAAATGTCGAAATCTAATTTCCAGCGCGGAACTGTCATTATTCACCGCCCGGATTCGTTTCCGCCCACGTTCCTCTTTCTCTTTTTTTCTTTCGAGATGCGTAAACAGAGAGATATGCGATTGTCGCCGGTGCCAAATTGTCGAAACATCGCGTGGCGTCTGCCAGGAAGATTACAGAGCGCGATGACACTGGCTAGCATCGGAAGGGGGCACACACTTGGTCCCCCGGTGCCCCCCGTTTAACCCTGGAACAGCGTGGCAATTTTGGGTCGACGCAAAACGGTCGCATTTTCGCACCGCGAGACGTATCATTATTCGATCGCTGTCGTATAATTTCGGGACCGTCGAACTGCTCGTCGAGCGTCCGCGAGCCGGACTGAAACGAAATGAAAATGGAGCACGAGGGAGGCCGAGAATTCCGCGGCATCGAGTTTATCAGCATGCCGTGACAATTGCCGTCGGCGATGGCCGGCGCGTCGTCGTCGTCGTTATTCGCGCGTCATAATTAATTTCTCCGGTTGCGCGAGTCGTCGCACTCGGCGCGCGAAATACGTAAATTATTTTCCATAATTAAAACGGAGCGGGTTTACAAGCCGCGCGCGGCGCAGGCCACCACCACCGCCGCGCCGGTGCCGGCGCGTACGACACGTATACTGAAAATTTCATAGAATCGGCTACGTAGCTACCGGGAGTTTCTGGGTTATTGGTTTCTCGGTTGTTAATTCGCCATGTCGGCACGCCCAGCAGTTGGAAGTGACCGTGCGGCGCTCGAGCGTACGTGGGTCGTTGGCGCAATCAAAAGGTCGAAGACAGGAACGAGAAGGCGGCAATGGGTATGATCTCGGGGAAAAGGGAGACGGAAAAACCGGGGAGGGAATAAGGAAGAAAGCACCGTGTTTCGAGTGGCAATATAATACAGCCGCGAAACAATGGAGCACCGTGTAAGCCCGGCCACGAGGGCAATAAAACCACGACCGCGCTGGCGTATAAGCCAAGAGAGCTGTAGGAACTTCCGTGGCGGATGAGGGATAGAAAATTAAATATTAATTTCGCCAGAGCGACCGAGAAAAGCTCGCAGTTCGCAAGCTCCCGGCTTCCTGACCCGCCGAAAGGTAGCGCCAATCCGAAAGGGTCAAACTCTTCCAGTGCGCCGCCTGGATCCTGACCAAATTAGCTTCGTCTGTATTCGAAATTCAATTAACCTCGGCGCTCGCATTAATAATCTAGCACCAAAAAACGGCCACCGCATTATCCTTTAGACACGTACACGTACTGCACTGAGCGATCAAACGCGGAAAACGGTGGCGATTGGATCGGAAATATCTGCAAGAAGACGTGACATCGGCTTGTTCGTACGGTTTTATGAGTATTTAATCAGTCGTAACGGAAATTTCAAGCTTATCTCCGACTGAGAGGGATGATGATATATTAACGAAAAATTTATTTCGCTCCTCGAGAGCGTTGCAACAGGAAATTCTATGAATCCCCGAAGGAGCCCGTCGTCCCCCGCCTAGCGACTAGTTGACGCAATCAGAGATAATTTCCGCAAAAACACGGTAAATGGTAGCATCTCGTTATCTTTGACGCGGTATCTGTTTTAGCGACTTCCATAAATCATCGAATCCAGCGCAAGCCGCTTTACCCTGATGCATACAATTTCACTCGCCCACTATTCGCCATCGCAAAGGGATTATTATCGCGGCTATATTTAGCTGGGCGCGGATTACAATCGCGACTGCAGGGTATTATGGCATAAATTCGCTATATGCGACAAACCAAAAAATAAAACAAAAAAAGGGAAAGGGAGAGAGAGAGAGAGAGAGAGAAAGGAAAGCGGACAGCTATGGCAGGCCACCAAATGTTTCCTGTTCGTAGCACGCGACGCCAATGAGGGCTCCGGCAAGGGGTCGGGGATGGTGATGTCGACGACGGAAATGCAAAAGTTCGATTTATGTGCCAACACGTTCGTGCGTACGTATACATGAAACACGCGCGTGCATGCGCCCGTACTACGTAGATAGCTCTCCTGCAACGTGTCGGGGGGGGGGGATGAGACGCGAACAATGATGCATGGGCGCTCCGTATGCGAGCGCGAAACCCTCTGGCCCCCTTCTGTCCATTTTTTTTCGCCCCATGACTGCCAGACTATCAATGTTTCATAGATCGCGCGATAACGTCGCGAGGCGCCCGTTAAAGAAGAGAAAAAAAAGCGCACGCCCGAATTCCCGGATATGATAGCGCACGACCTGGGACACCTGGCGGGGCACCTACCCCCGTGAAATCTGCGCGATGGGCGACGCATCGGGTCGCCCGTCGACAACGAGAGTGGTGCACGTCCCGCGCACGCCCGTCTAATATCCGCTTATGCGAGAATCTGAAATTTATGTAAACGATCCTTCATCTAGCCGCTGATAGATCCGGGAATATATGCGCGTTGCGTGTGTCGCTGCCGCGTCAAATGGAAACTCACGCGACGTAGCCCCAAGTTTCCCTCGGACGGCGTACGTGCGGCGTGCGAGAGTTGCACGTCTGATTAAAAATTATTCTCGCCTGCCATTTAATTCCCGTGCAATCTAATTCTTGTCACCGTAGACATACATCTTTTTATGTAATACATATATTTCGCATCAGATAAATTGGCAATTTATTCTTTTACGGGCACAGAATTATGGGAAATAATGAAAAAATATAATTAAAATGTGTACATTGTAAAAAGAGAAATATAAAAATATAGAAAACACGGAGAAAAAAAATGTAGGATGAAAAAAGTTCACTGAGAGAAAAATACAGTTACTTTTAGCCTCAGCCATAATTATATAATATTTCTAATTATAAATATGATTAACTTAACTATATGCATCGTTATGTTAACTACATAATTAGCGTTAGAATTTTAGTTTATTATAAAATTGTGGTAAATTGGTTGAGGCCAAAAGTAACTATAATATTTTCCTCTCAGTGTAAGATCGACGATGGACGCAAAATGCCATCGACGTGCGAGGCAGGCTTAAATATTAGGCAACGTGTACTTGCGGTTGTCCTACAGGAAATTTCTGAAATTGCCCTGGCCAAATATAACGGATATATGAGATATTCGGGCGTCGAGACACTCGACGACCGGAAGTATATCTTGATACTTTTCTGTTTGTAGCGCCAACATTTGTCTTGCCGCCCCGAAGGTACACGAAGGCGAATCCGCACAGTGCCGTACCGCAGCGCCGTACCGCAGCGCCGTAGCCCGCGGGTGCAGTATATTCATGCCAGGTTAGCCGAGCCACCCTCGCAGAAAGAAAGATACCCGGTCGGGATTGAAAATAAATTTCACTGAGGGCCTAACCCGTACAAATAGCTCCGTGCTGGTTTTAATGGACGCGACGCTGTGCCACGGCTACCGACATTTTATCACCGCAGCTTCGAGAGCACCTACGGTCGTTCGATTACGACTGTCGATATTGTTCCGGCTCTTGTCGCCGTGGGAGAAACATTGCTGCTTCCCGGAGCAATCGGCGGACTTCTGGCGCTTTAGCTGGAAATCGTGCCTGCCCGCCTCCCGCTATCGGAGAGACGTTTAATTTTTGCTCTTAATACGGCATTACGCTCGATTTCTCCGCGTACCGCGAACGAGCCTACGAGACACTGACATATTATTCCGTTACGAGCCGCGTCTCTTATCGCGCTATTTCAGCGACCGGCGACCTATGCTTGTACGTACTACTTGCGGTGAAAGATCTCGCAGTCACAAATTTCTTTTCTCTCTCGATTTCTAGCACGCGACGCAAAAATTACGCCGACCGTAAAACCGTGATTACCGCGCGGCGATAAAAGCGAATTGCAAAAATATGAGGCGGTATAATTATTCGCGTAATGATTCTCGCAAATTTATCACCTGCCCCATATTTACGTCGTGTATCGCTGGCGACACGTAAGGCCACTATCGTTAGCCGGTATCGCGGTAACGTAAGCAGCTATACTTACAAGCGAATATTTCCCGAAGTAATTGCGAGAGAGGAATTATCCGCTATCGCGGGGGGCACCAACTATCGCGCGCGAATTGGAAAGCCAGCGGAACAATTAGAAGGAACTTTACCGGAACTTTGTCATCATCGGCAGCGAACGCACATGTACAACGCGTATTAAACGACAACGGGCAAAGAAGAAACTTTAGAAAGTAACAAGTTGCAGGATAATTATTTTGCTGCACGTGAAACGTAATTAGAATAAGCGCTTTGATTACGGCAACGCAGTCCCGGAGCAAAGGGAATAGATGAAAAAATTAGTATTTCAGACCTATCCTATCATTATCAAGTCAGAAAGTACAGTCCCGTATCTACATTTATGAAGCTCGAGGAATTCCAATTAATATTTATTTCAAAAAGGAAGGTCCAGCCGGCGTCCCTGTCGGCTGGAGCATCAGGCATCTGCCAAAGGGAATGCAGAAATAATTCTCTGCATTATATACGCACTGCTTTAATCATTGTAATTTGTGATTCCAATATTAATGATAAGTCTCGTATTAATATAACAATGTATTTTCGCCGAATACGATTGAATTTACCTCTGCAGCATTATATATGTTTCAACAATTATTTTAGCTCCATTTATTAAGTTTAATAAAATGCGATATCTGTGGATGAAATAAATTAACTTCTCATCCATGCGTTGCGGTCGATGGCGTTCTTTTTTTCTGGATTTATCCATTGTATTTCGAAAAAGGGCTCTGCATTTGGAAAAATAAATAAATTGCTGCTACCGCCGCCGCTCTGTTCCTGTTCTGACGCTCTCATATTCCCCGGCGCGGGCAACAGCGCGAAAACGCCAAGAATTTTTAATTCACTCAGTATGCCGTAGAAAACGCGCGCTTTTCTCCGCGCCCGAGCAAATCGATCTCGACGGATCGATGAAAAATGAGCGGCTCGGTGAATCCGGCCACTGGCCCCGGTGTGTTCGGCCGCCGCGAATTCGCCGGTTAAAACGGTTTAAAGCGCGCGCACAGCCGATCGCGCGCGGCTTCCCCGCGGGACGCGTTACGGAATTGCATTTCCCGCAGGCGTATCCGCGGCCCGCCATTTCACCGGGCCGGTTATTATCGCCGGCGGTGTATGTACGAGCCTCTGCCCGCGGGATCGCGTGAACGCCACCACCCGACGGCGACGCTTCTCAGCCCGGTCACGCGATGCCGACGGTCGACGGCGCGAAACCCTGGACAAACAGAGCGAAACAAACGTGTGGGAGCGATACAGAGCGCGATACCGGAAGGAACAGGACAATTCCCGTCGATGGAGTCTCGAATTCGGTCGGCCGATTCCTCGGTCGGCGGTGCAAACTGCCGCTCTGCTCAACCGTTGAGGCGCACCACAAGGAACCTCCGATATCGCGGATGCGTCATTACATTTTTTGACTTTCGAAACGAGATACGGAACAACGTGACACTTCCGCGTAAGTGTTCCAGCACTTTGCGCCCTGATGTGCACTCTACGTAGATGCACGTATGCAGTTTCGTCTCAAGTACATCCTGCCTTTTCTGATGGAACCTGGAGAAATTCATATTTTATCTTGAAAGTTACACAGCGTCTTCTACGTGAATTCTTGAAAATATTCACCAAACGCTATCATATGAAAGTTGTAAACCGGTGAATTATTAATATAAACGTGTTCCCGTACCGCAATGGATTAAATCGGAAATACGTGAAAATTTCGAAAGGGGAAAAAAAGGAGCCTTGTTACAACATAACCGGGTAACGTTATTTCATATCTGTCGAAAATATTAAAAGTTCATGAAAGCAAATCATTGGCAAAGTAAATGTTTTGTATCGCATCGAGAACAGCTCGGCGAGTCGCACGAGCATTATTCGTTTAAGCGTAACGCGCGTTATTATTACGAAATCCGCAGTAGCGATGCCCGCGAATGAAATTATTTCGCACGAGCGGCAAGGGACTCATTTTTCATGCGCGAGCCAATAGCGATGGCAAGCGCCCAGTAATGCGATGAATGTCCGTTGTAGCGGATAAAATAAAGATAATTCGTTGTGCTTGTTCGCGTTCGCCTATGTCTCGGTAGCACGCTCTCGCGGTGCATCCGCGGCGCGGAATAATTCCTAACGCGCAACAGGAGACTCATTTTTCGCCGAGGAAGCCTGGCCTTCGTACGTGGTCACGGCCGACTTAATGAGCGCGTCCGAAAACGCGGCCGGCCGCGCCTGAAAAGTGAAACTCGCGATTGCGGGAGGCCGAGAGAGAAAGAGAGAAAGAGCGCGAGCTTGGGCGGGTCAATACGGGGCGGCCGGGAATGCGTGAGATAAAACGAAGGGCGTACGCACCGCGAGCGGCACGTCGTTTCGGCCGCGAGACGATAAGAAATGCCTGTAGTCTCGCGTGTCGTTATTTCGCATTCCGTTCTGAATATTTATAAGGGCTGTCCATCAAGGGGTGGGCCGTGGGAGGGGGCAGACCAACGTGCATTTTCATTTCCAAGTTACAGAGCTGTCGCTGCCAGATTGGAGAGGAGATACTATAAGTGAAATATTAAATCCCCCGTCTTTCCCGGCTCTCTTTCCGACGCACCTGTCGCTCAGGTGGACGAGCGTAATGTCCTTCGAGATTTTCCCCAGCGGCAATTAGATGGGTTTTTAGGGACGGCGGGGGGTCGGCGGGGCCGGACGGGCCGAATAATTCAATCGTCATGAAAATACCATGCGGAGCGTCCCTGCGGCAGCCGGACGGATAAACGCGGCGGTGCACGATACGTGATTTAATGTCGACTTGTACATCGCGTCTCACGATACACGGGCGATCTCCCGACAACCGATACACGTCGTATCGCAATTAACGCTCCCCGCTCCCGGCTAATGGTATATATCGTCTTTCACTGAACAAGAGTTCCCTCCTCTAGTTTATCTGCGCGTCACTGGCTCCCCGATCCCCGATATCCCAGCGACGATGAAAGAGAGAGAGAGAGAGAGAGAGAGAGGAGCATGAATTGTTAGAAAAATATTCCTCGGGGAGGGATGATTCCAATTTCTCTCGCGGGCGCGTTCAATTTTCGCGCTTATTTTCTGTCAAAACACGACCGGACGTATTCACGGTATTCGCCAAGGGTTACGAAAATATTCAAAGGTGGCGTTTCGTCAGTGTCACCAGCGGCCGAGTGTAACGCGGTCGGGAATAAAGAGAAAGACGGAAAGGGAGAAAGAGAGAAAAAAAAGAAGTTTTAAAGAACTCTTGATTGCCGAGGAATAATATTTGGAAGGGCGGTTAAAGTTACCCGCCGTGCGGGACGTTCGGACGCTCCCCCTATGCGGGGTAACGCTCTCCCTTCGTGTTTTTTCTATCTCGCGACGCGTGAGGTGTCCGCATGGCGCGCTCCTCCATCTGTCAGGATCCTCCTAAGGTTGCACTTGCGGGAGCATTCGCCCTCGCGCCGTGCCAACGGAAAATTTCATTATGGCTAAACGCGTAAGCCGAACAAGTGTCTCCCGCCCTTCGCCGACGTACCGGCTGCAATTCATCCGATACGCGGCGTCCGAAGCCGAAGCTTCCATGTTTTTTATTTTATTTATACAGCAGCGTTGCAACGCTTAATGCAACGCATCCGTATGGATAACGCGCGATCCATTAACAGAATTGTGAACATGTGACTCGGACAGAGTGGGGGAATTTTTATCTCCCAAAATTTTTATCTCCCCGAAAACAACGAAAGGAAAAATCAAAACATCCGTCTATCGATCGGAAATGGCCCCGCACAAATCTTATGGAAATTGAGTTTCGGGAAATGGCCCGATGGTTATGGAAATAGCCATTTTTCCGACTTTTAACCATACGTATCTCAAAAACTGTCCATTTTTGGACTTCGTGCCCATTACGGTTTTTGATTAGCATGGTAAGAACTAACTTTTCTGAAAGTTTCAGACGATTCGACCGAAACCTAATTTCCATAAGATTTGTACGGGATCCTTTATAGCAGTAAGCAAAAAGAAAAAAAGAAAGCGATTAAGCGAAAATCCTTAATTAATGCGTATTTGGAGAACTGTTTTGAAACAAAAAAATCTGTATTCAGAGATGTTCTTTGATAAGTAAAGACTTTTTACTATCTATTTCTACCAATGCAGATTAATTTTAATCTCGATTTAACTTACTTTCTATCTTTTTTTAGTCCTAAGAATTAGAAAAAGACGAATAATAAGTTAAACCGAGATTAAAGTTAATCTGCATTGGTAGAAATGGACATTATTGGGCTAGATGAATTTCATTGATCTTCCTTGACCAAATAAGGAATCTTGTTGATTTCCTTATCTCAAGAGAAGTTAAGAGCTTCCTTGAGGCACAAAAGTAATTTTATAACCTGCTAAAATGTCAATTGAAGTAATGTTAATGATTGCATGTTTGTTATATGTAGTGAATACATATGTGTGAATAATTATAAATAATGATTTTTTAAATGACTGGACAACAAGTGCTGCGCGCGTGTCATTTATTCAGTTTTATATTTTATTTTTTCGTTTTTTGTGTTTGTGTATTTTTCTATCACTTATCTATTTAATTTACATTTGATAACTAATTTATTTAACAGCTGTCAAAATTCAATCAAAGACAACCACTCTCACAATCCGAAGTAAGTCAAGAGATCCAATCAGCATCGCGGAAAAGAGGAACGACATATTTCTAATTGCGAAATAAGGTCTGATGATGATTATGAAATAAGGACATCTTGATAAAAAAAAAGGAATCCTCAAGCCTTAAAATAAAGACTATCCACGAATACGGGTGTAAATCGTGTTCGTTTCATCGCGCTTGAGAAGACCGAGCCGAATAAACCTTCGGTGAGCGCACGGGCGCAGAGCGCGCATCATCATTCGTCATCATTATTCACGGTCACGATACACGATTGCAACAGGGAAAGAGAGGTCGACGAGAGGGGATGACCCCCTCGCATCCACTACTGGCTGCCAGCGTCGAAAGCGACTGCTGCCGACGAGGCGATTAAATTTCACACGGCGGCCTCGAAACACGCCTCTTTCGTCGGAGAAGTTCCCGCGCGGCGCGAGCAGTCGGAATCAACCTCCCCCGTTCGATAGATTCCCAGTCAGGGTGGTCGTGCACACAGCCACTTGACGGGCCGTGCACTACCCCGTGACGCAGCGTCGTTTTCCATGAATTCGTCGTAATGTCCCGGGGGCGCGGACGTGCACCCGTGAATAGCTCCACCTGTCGCGGTATTATCATGCAGCACGCTCGGGAGTCGCTCGAAATTAATGGATTCTAACCGTTACCGTAAGTAACGCCTAGGCCACGCTGCAAGGATCGACCGGCGGGTGCTTATATGGAAAATATTTGTGCACTCTGCGGCAACGGCGATAGAAAGTCTCGCCTGATGCGATTGACCAGCGCAGCTACCTCGAAAGAAATATGTATAATGGAGTGCACGATGCAATTTGAAATAACAATATCATAAGAAAGACGACGGATTCATTTCATTTCAGTAAAGATAAATGCGTCACGCTTGCGTGTTTAGATTTATTTAATTATTGACTGTTAGCAAAAGTTTAAAATCGTAAATTTGGAATCTCTTTGAGAAACGCCAGGATACACGCAGAAAAATATTCATTCTACAGAATAACAGTTTTGTAGCGAGCAAGATAAAGATAGTTAATTTTAAGATTTCAAGAGAGTGACAGTTTCTTTGTTTGTGTCGACCATGAATGTTTATAAGCACTACTTCCCCTCAGTTTGGCAAACCAATAATAATTCGCCGAATCGTTGGGGCCTGAGTGGCGTCATATTCTGAAACAGGGATGATACTGGGAAGATATTTACTATAAGAAGAGCGGATTTTCGTAAAACTCGCTCTCTCTGAATTCAGACGAAGAACTGGACACATCTCTCTTAAAAAAAAGTTCGCAATACTTAATATATATCATTTATTTTCTAAACCGCACGGTCCTATCTCTTACAATTTAAGATATACTTACAAATCCAGTACATGTTTTAAGTAAATGTGATGATGTTTATGATGACTTTATGATATATTTGCGGATATATATACTTACCAAATACTTAGAACAAGTATATATTTACTCATAGGTAGTATAAATTTCTCTGTGTTTAAAGATATAATTTCTAGTTCGTCTATGGACAGGATATCAAATTTCTGTTTACTATTTCCTACAAGATATTTTGCAAAGACGGTGTAACATCATATTGTTGTTGTAATGTGCTTCTAATGCTGGAGCTGCAAGTTCGGTATTAACGGAGGGCCGGGCTATCGTAGCTATCGGGCGCCGTCGACGTAGCGTCACATAATCTTGCAGTTCGTATTCGGTGAAAATCAGCGTGTAGCGCACGATACAGGCGAGAGCAACCCTCGGCCGAGAGAAGGGCCTCGACTACGGGCACGATAATGGCTGCTGTCCTCGCTGATAGTTCCGGCCGTTTTGAATAATTCAATGAGAGCAACTAATTGTGTTTATGCAAATTCGGCCGAGACGAGTGCTCGGGGGGACGAATCGCCCGCCGGGGTTCTGCGCATGATTTCCCAAGGAAATGCGGGCCCGGCGCGAGATAAGACGAGCGTGCGGAGGGTCGAGAGACGAAAAACGACTGCGTGGCCATTACACAAACGGCCCACTCGACGCGCCCCTCCCCCCCCCCACGAAAAAGTAAGAAACGCATCGTGTTTCGGCACCGGGGGATAGTGCAAGGGGCGCCGAATGAAACCGGCACGCGCGCACGTCGCCTCGCCACGCAGCCCGCCGGCAAAGCATATGCATCCCCCTCGGTCGTTCCACGGTCAGGAGAGATCCCGCCCCTTGATTAAGCGAAACACAACCTCCGAGGGATTATCTAAATTGCTTCGCGAAATGAATTAACGGCGCACGTCGATGATCGCGCAGCCCTTTAGGTCGCTCCCCCGGTTTCCGCCTCGCCGACATGCAACGGGAGAGCATACAGAGTCGCTTAATATCCGATAGCGATAACGAGATCGGCTGAATGTATCGTTTCTCAACGTGACCGTCTGCATACGCCAACTTCTGCTGTTACCCTTTCTCAGTTGATACAAGCCTCGACTCGCTGCAGAATCGGCGAAGCTAGAATCCTGAATAATCAGGGAAGCGCAATCGACGGCTCGCTTGCTGATTGGCTAACCGCGACCACCGATCAAAACCTGGAGTATTGGGCTGTCTATATTATGCTCAACCCAGTAAACACAAAGTAGCAGTAATATAACGTCAAAATTTCCTACTCAACAATATAATTGTTATATACACGATAGGTTACATTGTAGTTATATTGTTGAGCGGGAAATTATAACATTGACGTTACATTATTATTACTTTGTCTTTACTGAGAAGTGTACATTATTACAGTCGTAGTGTAAAATTATATTCAATTTGAGTCATTTTTAACTATTCCAGTAGTAAAATATCTAAGATTCTTTTATTAATAATATTACATTTTTTGCTCTTTAATATTTTATTAATAATATTAATCTTTTTTTACTCACTCTTACCAGCTGAAGTAATCTGTACACTCTGATTTGCTACAAGTCGCCACTGCTCCTACTTAATATTTCATTAATGTTGATTAAAAGGAAGGTAAAATTTTGACTAACATGGAAGTTAAATTAAATAAATTAACAGCACATTGAGTAAGGCTTACTCAATATGTCGCTAATTTTATCTCATTATTTTAGTCAAATTAACGAATATTGAGTAGGAGCAATGGTGACTCACAGCAAATCGGAATGTACAAGTTACCTCAGCTAGCACATTATGAGTGAATAAAAGAGATTAATATTTGTAATATTATTAATAAAAGAATTTTAGGTATTTTTAAATTGCGCTTTTCTAATTATTTAGGACGAAACGTACCGATGATTATTTTGGTTTCAAGACGCGGCGATTAATTCCGAAATATCGTCTGCTACTTGGCCGGGCGTGTCTCGACGTAAGGAGCTGAACACTTACAAGCCGAATCGAACTCCTTGACGTCGCGACCTCTCGATGTCACCGGCAGCCTGCCTGCCCTTATCGGCGTCGGCGCTCTCGAAAACCGGGGAGAACTCGCGTCGCGAGTTGATAATGTCGGCGACGGCCGCTTTGCGGGCTATGAACTCGTAGTACAGGCCGTGATACATTACAAGGGTGGGCGCAATTTTTCACGTTTATCGCATTCCTGTTGCGGATCCCGGAGCCGATCCGCGGCGCGGCCCGCGCAAAACGAAGGATAATATGAAAGAACGCTCGGAATTAATTACCGGCCGCCCGGCCATGCGAGTTTATAATCCGCGCCGGCCGCGCATTTGTCTCTTTGAGGGAAATGCATTTAACGTTTCTGCGAGAGAGAGAGAGAGAGAGAGAAGAGAGAGAGAGCGCCGTTTACCGTATGCGGTGCCAATTCACGCGCGCACCGCCGTCGGCCGCCGCAAGAAACCGGTGTAAGTGCATTGTCTTGTTAAAAAAAGGGTACCCGGCCGCGGGTTCAATTAACTTAATGCAAATTGCCTGTCGCGTCCATGCCTCTATATACGCGCTTCGGTTAGGAGGCGGAAAGAAGAAAAATTCATGAATCATTTTGTGCGTGTTTAATGCGCCCACGCAGCGAGCCCTTGGCGAGCGAAATTATGACGGATTGGTTTGTATTAAAAATTATCGTCGGAGAAAATCTTCAGCGTCTCCCTGATAAGGCGATCACCCCGACACTCCTCCTCCGCGGGTTTGTAATTCTGAAATCTCTTTTCTAAATATTACAGCATATAATCTTCCTAATCGCGTTGAAAGCATCTCGTCGGGACAGTATTTCGTATTTCCTCGCACGATACATTTTCGCTTCATCGTAAAGAATCCACAAAGGCAAAGGGTATTACTTTGCCACCTCGCGCCGAGTCAACGCTCTCCCATGCCGAGTCCAGACGAAAGTCCCGTAGGATCTACTTCCCATGTTTCGCCTCACACACGACCGTCTATCCGTCGCCCGTTGAGGAAGCAGCCGAGTGACGGCATATGTGCGTCCCATTGTCGGAGATAAATATTGTAAGGGTCGAGATTGTGTATCCGCCGCAGGAAGGTTGGGCATTGAACGCATTTGCGAAATTGGTGCAATCCGCCTCATGGATTCTAGCACGCTCGACAACGGCGATGGCGATGCGAGCGTTTGGTTAAAGCCAGGTCCAGACCAAGCAAACGCGAGCGCGAACAAACACGAATGAACAATATACTTTAATGAGAGCGCCGCGAATGTGTATCTGGACCCCGAGCTCGGACGAGGATCCGCTTCTGGCTCAATTAATGAGTGGTAATTACTAAGCCCCGCGCCGACGCGACTATCGAAAATATCTTGAAAAATTTCGTCTCTCCCTATCCGACGCACTTAATTACGCAAAAGTACGTTGACGTGATTTTTCTTGTCGATTTATTGTTCCTCGAGCTGGGCAATCTTGCGTCCATCACAAAGGATCGTTAATTAAGATGGAAATTTAATTATCATTTAGACTTAATGGAGATTAGGGTATAAGAGGCCTAAAAAGCCGGTTTAAGTGTTTTCTCTTAATTACAGTTTCTTCGATGCGTTGAAAATTGATTTTCTTTTAACCAAAAGTATTATCTTATTAAGATTAATTTTAATTAAAACGAAGAAGAGACGGCTTAATTGTCTATTAATTTTAATATCTGGTGTGCGAATCAAAATCTTTTGTTGCTCAATTGTTTGTAACTATAAAACTTGACGGAGTAATATCTGTGATTTAGAAAGGGTGCGGTTTCTTCGAGACCCTTTTCTAAATAAACGTTTCTTGATGTCGGGGGCTGTAATGGTGGTTCTGTGCATGAAAAGGCGGAAAATGGAGCCAGTAGGTTTATGAGGCATTATGTTAGATGAAAATTCCATTCTGCGCGACCCTCGGAATATCATCCGCCAGCGAATAACCACGGGACGAGATGCTTGAATTTTCAACGCGCCCCTACAAGGGGGACATTTTGAGGGGGAGGCGGTACAGAACACGTCAACGTTTCGACAACTTTGGCGATTCTCCCGTCCCGCGCTTCTTTTCCCATCCACAGGCGTGTAATTCGAAATGGTGCGTGTTGCATTCCCGTGTCCGATGCAATATAGCCACGTGCATACGTCGCGTACTCCATACAGGGAATTACAAATGGACAAAGCCCAGCTGCCGACCGACACTAGTGCGGTGCCAAATCGAATGGTGACACGCGAGACACGCGACTCTTTCCCTCCCCCCGCCTCGTTTTCCACCCCCGACCACACTTGATCGTCATCACCATTTCTCTTTCGTTCTGTATCTTTCATTCGCGATCCCCGGCGCACATTTGTAATTGTAAAATAATGGCACACGTGCGCGATATAATCACTCGAAAATGGAAAGAATCTTGTATACATAATATTCTGTAATATGTGTAATTGCACTAAGAGAAAAATATAGTTACTTTTGATCTCAACCATAATTTTATAATATTTTTAACGATAATTATGATTAACATAATAATGCGTATAGTTAAGTTAATCATATTTCGTGTTAAAAATATTATAAAATTATGGTGCCAAATAACTATATTTTTCTCTCAGTGTATACAAAAAATATAAATAGTCGCTGAGACGATAACAGCTAAATAAATTTAATCGCATAATTGACGATATCGTCTGT
The DNA here is from genome assembly GCA_011638315.1 of Tetramorium parvispinum. Classification (NCBI taxonomy): domain Eukaryota; kingdom Metazoa; phylum Arthropoda; class Insecta; order Hymenoptera; family Formicidae; genus Tetramorium; species Tetramorium parvispinum. The sequence continues at coordinate 22,132 of VBVR01000521.1, read as the reverse complement.
TTTTTGCAGATTTGCGTAATACAGCTAATATTCTCACTTTCCTTGGAATATTTATGATGTAAACAAGAGCGTTTGATTATATTTCGATATTATATCGCAATATTTATCGTGTAAGTTTTCCTCGTTAATTTTCGGATCTACAATGTTGTCACAAATAACTAGTATTTTTCAGGTATTAATCGAACCATAGCTTTCCGCCCGATGCGATTGCAATTGCGCACGGTTGCCGAGAGCCATTTCGAAATTGTCCCTTCGTTCGCACCCATTAATTACGGCCATGCTATAGCAGCTTAAGCGATATTGCCCGATCATCGCATTAAAGAGTCACGCGTTACCACTTACAAGTATCCGCTTGATTAACGCCGCACTTTGTTCAGGAAGAGAGTATATTTCCGTCGCGCAAGGAAACCGTGTCAAACTAATTTACTTTTATTACGATCATTTTAACGCTAATTTAATTACTTTCTTTGTAAAAGTAGCAAACACAGTTATATAAACAAGAATATATATGTTTAATGGACGGAATGTATATAATTTATGAAATACGCAATACCGGGAGGGCCTTGAATTTTCGCCGCCGCATTCACGTTTCACGGCAAATCTCTCGCGTGACGCTTACCCTCCTTCGAGGGGTCGTAATCACGGCTTTAGTCTCGCGGTAGTAACAAAACAAATATTTTCAGGGTCGTTGGTTAATATGCTAAACATTTCATACCGAGGCCCAGAATGGCGAGCGGGAAACCCTTGTTCCCTTTTAGTCCCAAAGTAATGTCAGGTATTACGATTCCCAGGAGAATTCCTACGCCCCTTCTGTCTCACTTAAATTATCGCCGTAATTACGGCGTATGCATCGTAAAACGCGGCCGCCCAGCACAATGTCGTCATGCTCGCGAGCCGCATACACCGGGGAGAAAAGTGCGCTCGTGATCAACGCATTTCCGCGCCGTAGACGCGCGACGAATCCCTCCCTCTTATCGCCCGCTACTATCGCGCGCGAATCACGTGTTTTATTAATAACAGCCATTTCGCCTCTAATCTCTGATAACGTAAAAATTGTGGCCTGGCCTTTGCGAGTACGCGTTTTTGTGCGAACTGCACCGACCGCGCGCGCGATTCGCATTACCTTCACACGCACGTGTACGGAGTGAAGAGAAAATCGCGCGAGACGACGCGAAACGCCGCGCGTACGCACGATTGTCGCGGCGTTACCTCTCCGAATGCGAAGCACTTTCGTATTTCGTGAGTTATAGGGAGTTCGTGGGGCGCCCCTTCGCCCCCGTGTGCTGGCGCGGATAAATTATCCGTCGTGTAACGGATCTACATCACGTGTCTACTTTGTCGGCGCGTTGGTTGGCTATCTCGTGTGATTCTTTCTCAACACGGGGTCCCCGGATCGCTTTCGTAATCTCACGCGTGTACACGACCTTTCGCCACACTTTCCTTCGGCAGGTGATTAATGACGCAGCCGTCGCCTTACGGCCGGATGAGAGTGTTGCAACATTTTTGGATTCCATCCGCACAATTCCCTTCATAGAAGGAATTTGATTCTGACCTCGTGTCGCCCGAAGGAACGTCGGACACGTCGAATCGCTTTATTCACGCGCGCCCATCTTTCCACTATTTCGTGCGTTGCGATAGCACGCGAACCATAATAATTTAATACCATCACTAGTATCGCTCTAATTCCTTTTTGCAAGGGCGTCCGCAGGATTTTTTTCAGGGGTGGGAAGGTCATAACATAAAATGTCACTTCCAAGTTGATTGTCATGTATAGTTTGATAATTAATTATACACCTTTTAGAATTAAAGCTGTCTCATCGCAACAAGGTAGGTGTACGTCAAGGTTTTGTGTTTTTTATATTTTTATTTAAAAAATTTTTTAATATTTTAATTTTTAATATATTTTTTAAAAGAAAAGTTAAAAATACACATAATTCAAAGTTTTTTTAAAGTAAAAAAATAAGCTTTTTAAAAGTTCAAAATAATAAACGTATTTAATTATTTTTAATTTTAATTGAAAAGAAAAACCAGTCTTCTTTCCTGGTCGAATTTATCTATGACTTTGTTGACAAATCCTTGATCGAGGCTTGACGGTCGAGCCGCCAATCGGGTATGTGACGGCAACTTTTTTTTGGGGGAGGGGGGAAGGGAGTGTCCCTTCTTGCCCTCACCTCCCTGCGGATGCCTATGCCTTTTTGAGCAATAACCTAGCAATAACGATTTAATCCTGAGTTACATAAAAAGATACATGTCCATTTGTCGTAAAAAGTATTATAAGGAGAGTTAATAAAAAAGCAAATCGGAAAATATATGTAACTTTCTCAGTAAAAGGTAGCAAAAGAAAATGTTTTTTTTATGAATCACAGATTTAGACAGCGATAAGAAAGAATATCGTGTCTCGAGAAAGCCAGTTGCTGTCGCCCGGTACGTCGCGTGTTATAATTCTCGCCGTACGTCGAATTAATTCCATTGCTTTTAATTTGTCATTTTTCACGTGACATCTGGGGACGCAGATGAAGAATGACAAACACGCGACGTACTGATTAAGAAAGAAACCTCAACATTCGACCAACACCAGCTAACGGCGACGCTTTATATTTATGAAAATACGGTGCGCGAACAAATTTATTTCGATGAAATCTTGTATGCGATCGATATATCTTGGCGCTACGTGAAATGGAAAGTTTAACGATGCATGTAGCGTAATGTATCGCGTTCTCTCATCTAACACCCGTACAGCCGAATTACACGTCCGAATCTTTATCGATCTCGACATTTACTAATGTATATACGCGGATTCTGATTTTAGAACACGGGCTTCTCTCGGGCCCGACGGCAACGGCGTCGGCGTCGGCGTCGGGGAATATGCACACACTTGCACAACGAGCGATTATAACCGCGCCGAGGATAAACGCGCGACGGCAAAGAAAATAGGAAGAAGAAAGGCTTGGCAGCGGCAGAAAGCGAGGAGCGTAGTAAAACAGTGGCTACGATTTTTTTATTATTTCAGCGGTGATTAAAGTAATGCGATTTCCATCCTTTCATCGAGGCAGAAGCGCAAATGAGCGGCTGAGCATTGTTCGCGTCTCCCCGCGCGGTCTAACAATCGTCGCTCTTCTCTCCTCTGTCGGCTCCGCGAAACCGAATAATCAATCCACTTCGCCGTGAAACATTCCCCTTTGTATCGCGAAATATCCGTCTCTCGAGATCCTCGCGAGTAGCATTTCGCCGGCGAGTGTAGTCGCGGACGACGCGCTCGTCGCTTCGCGCCGAAAGAGAGCGAATGAAAGTGGAAAGGGAGAGCCGGGCGACGAGAAAGAGAGACGGAGAAAGAGCGAAGCCAAACGGCGGGAGAAAGGGCGGACTTCAAACAGCCGCTGCATAATGCATCCGACCGGGCTGGTAGGTACGGAGCCGTTTCCTCACGCGTGCTCTTCGAAAATAAAAAGCTTTCCCGTCGGAGGGCGGAGGGCCAACTTTCGCCGTCGCGTTAACGCGGCCCTCTCGGCGCGGCGCAGCGCGCGCACTTCGCGATGAAGTCGCCGTCCTTCGTCGAGTGACGAGTCGTTGACGGTGAATTATTTCTACGAGTGGCGGACCGAGTGTAAAACGCCACGATAAATTTCAGCGGGATACCACACACTGGAGCGGCTGCGCGCCAGGGGTGGGTTCGAGCGCGACAATCGGAGCCGCCAGTGCGCTCGGCAGACCGCTCGTTTGTAACTCGCGTGCCTCGCGCGTCGTGTAATCGCCGATAATTACGTCAGAATGACGCGGCCGTTCTTACAGGTACGCCCGGCCGTTCGGCCGCAACGTATTATTCTATCGTTTGCATCGGCTGTGCACGTCGATACAGGCCGCGTAGCCAGCGGCCTCGATCGATGCACTCTCGCGCGCGAATGTTTTTCGCACGGTCACGACAGGCCAGTGATTTCACATGGAAACCGAATTTCCGGCGGCTGCTCGTTACTGTGAAATACTAAGGCATAGTATGCACTTCACAGAACATGTTAGAGTTAATGAAATGCTGGAAACTTTGAGAGAAATTGTTATGTACATTTTTTTTCTGTAAGTTGTTTACTGTTCTATTCGAAAAATAAAAACTTCAAAATGTGATACTCTTTAATTAATTTAATATTACTGTACGAATAAATTTTACAATTTATTAAATCTGCTGGAAAAAGTAGACTATTTTTACTTTGAGAAATCTCACTTTATTTCAATTTAATAACATATCGAAATTTTTTAAAAATATTTTGCAAAAAAGGATTTAACTAGTTTTTTAATAATTATAAGAATTTCAAAATGTGATATTCATTAATTGCTTTAATATTACTGTGTGAATAAATTTTACAATTTATTAGATCTGATTGGAAAAAGTATACTATTTTTACTTTGAAAATTTTCACTTCAATTTGGATTTATTTCAATTTAATTTAATAACATATCGCCATTTTAAAAAATATTTTTAAAAATTTGTGAAGGATTTAACTAGTTTTTCTAATAATTACAGAATAATCTAATCAAACGTGTTACTTCACAATTACAATCAATATTAAACGCGTATCTCAGGAAACCACTCGGCGAAAAAATTTTCTTAATCGCGGCTGTAAATCACCGCCTACGGCGTAAAGAGGAAACTTTAAATCTACCTCCTACCATTTTTCTTAACGATTAACGTTATATCAGCAAACAAGGGCGGCGGTCTTGGAGCAGAGTCTACGCGGGACGTCCTCGATGTTTTCCTTTGCGTTCTGAGGGTTGGTGCCGACGATAGGGGGTCGTGAGCTTACGCATAATCTAATTTGCCGGCACTCGGCTATAGTGTTACCATTTGGCACCGATGTACGAAGGCTCCGACACCCTCTCGTACCTTCCTCTCTACCCGAGGAAAGGAAGAAGGGGGATGGAAAACCTTGCTTCAACCCTTATGCTGGCGCCCCCCTCCCCCTCGGTGCTAACGCATTAATACGCGCTCTACATGCGTACAATACACACGTCCGAGTGAAGGAGCCGCAATGTTGGCACCGTCATGTATGTATATTGTGCCCATGTCTCACCCTTCGCCTCGTGAAGCAGACGTTCTCCACCATCCTCTCTCTCTCTCTCTCTCTCCCCCCCCCTCCGTCTTTCACTCTCCCTCGCTCTATTCCCTCCCGACTACCCTTGTCGCGTCGCGTATCGAGGTACCTACACGATTCTCGCATTACGTCGGTGACCTTCCAAGGTTTGGTCACTTAGCAATTACTTAACGAGCTTCCAGACCGGCCCGCGTTTGTCGACTGCAAGGACACGAGGCACATTCGAGCCCCTTTTTTGCCGGAAGTAATATGTTTGTACCTCGGAAACTCCCCCTCATTGTGGAATCAATGAGGAATGTCACAGGCGGTGGACAGGAATTCTTGCGGATTTGCAAGAGACGTGAGGAAAGAATTTGAGAACAATCTCAGTAAGAGGAAGTCGAGTAGAATTAACACTACCGTGCCTCTTAATTATTTTTACGGTGCCTGTTAAAATTTCAGAAAGATTTTTACGCGCGGAATTAATGAAAATATTCTACTTAAAATATGTTGCATGTGCGCACATCGCACATTCCTCTTTCCCCGATATAAAGTATTTATAATTTTCAATATAATATTGAAAATTAATAAGCTTGCTGCAGCTGATAAATTGAAATATATTTATACACACACACATACAGAAGCATTTGTTTTAAAAAATGCCACTTTTAATATAGATATTTTTTACGGATGACCATTAAGATATTATCTTAAGAAAAACGTAATATCATCGGTATCAGACGAGACGTAATGCAATCGACAAAGACACGACTGAGTGCGGAAAATATAATATTTTTCCGATACTAAATTATCGGAATCCATTAAAATGTCACTTTTTCAGCAAGTATAAATAAGACTATCGTGACGAATAAGTGCTTGAAAATAAAATGCGAGTTTCAACAGTCGAGAAAGGTATAAGACGAACGTCAATGAATAAATTATCAAGATATAGTTGACGTTCAGCGACTGAGAGTTTCGCGCGTGAAGATGCATTAATTAAGTAATTGGTAAAAACTGGATTTCTTACCGCTGACTCGCTGACTTATAATAAGAGCAGTAGTTACTTGAAACATGTTCAGTTTTTGCGATATTTGCATACGCTATATTTCATGAAACTTATGTCACTTATAAAAACTGATTATTAACTTTATTGTATCAATACCATTTTTATATATAAGATTACATAGAGAAGCTGCAGATATTGTACATCTTATAATAGTACAAAAATTATTAATAATGTAATGTAGCGAGCAATCAATAATTCAGTGAGCAATAAAAATCTTATAAAAAAATATCACATAAATATAAAAGTCATCGAGATATTTATTTATTAGCTCTTTATCATTAGCAATGATTAGCCCTTTTTTTACAAATTATTATTTATAGTCACGACACGATAGTAGAATCGCATAAAAATTCTGTTAAACTTAAATTATAATTTCCTGTTTATCGGGTCACATATTGTTGCGTTGTAATAAAAATCATTTTGATATTGCACTAAATGTCAATCGAAATATTGCTTACCAATCCGCTCAGCTTCATCTTCACGTATATGGCGACGGATGCGTCGATAGGGATCAACGTCGACCATGTCGTCGTGGTTGGCTGAAAAAAAAGAAAAAAATAGGGATAATGCATTTCAACTCTCTTACTGGCGGTACTAACCCTTCGGTAGAGCTCGATGTTATGGCGAGTTCGTTCGCCTCTGAGATGGCTCTCCCGTGTGTCCTGAGGGATCAACAGACATCCCTTACATCCCCTACAAGCACCATTCACGAGCGTACTGCACATAAAAGTATTTGTAAATATGGACCATTAATATTAGAATGATATATCACGATCTAAGACAGTAAAACGTAAACTTCTTATTTCTTCTATTACGTATCATATAATAATAAGTTGAAATATTTAGATTTCACTTACTTTTACTTGTTAATAAAAAAAATCTAACGTAACATGTAAATAATCGTATATGAGATATATCTCATAATTACCGTCGAATTGTAAAATAAAAAAATTATGAAAGGTTAAAGACTGTAATAATTTTAACAAGTTATTTATGCCATAATTCACATCTTTATCGATCTATATTTGACGACTATCGATAGATTCTTCTTATTTTTTTCTTATTATTTCTCATTATTTCTTCTTATAAAATATGTTTCGTTAAAAAGAATTGTCTTCGCGTTTATTCTACATATCAATTTTGTGATTTGCCTTTTGTGATTCGCTATATATTATTCATTACATTAGCGTGAGTACTACACTACACTGCTATAGGCCCGTCTGGAAAATAGGCATGATACATTTTGCATCCCTCAGAGACGGCAATAACCCTTCGATAGAAGCCGACATTATGTCGGGTTTCTCCGCTCCCAAGATGGGTCTCCTGTGTGTCCTATGGGATTACTAGACGCCCCTACCAGTCGCCGTTCGCGGATGTATTGAATATAAAAGTATCTAAGTAGATAGTTCGCTGGAAAATAACATACCAAGCCCAATGTCGCACGCCTCTATAACGGAGGGGAACCCGTTTTGGATGTCTTCGACCCCACCAGTTCCATGTAAACGAATAATAAACACGAATCGAGCCTATCCTCGACCCTATCGTTATCTCTCGAAACTGAGAAAATATGTACACCATTTGGATTTTTCGTGATTGCATTTATGCACTGTCGTCATAAGATTTGTGCAGAGTTCGTAGCAAACATTCGTGCATTGAAAAAAAATTCTGGTTAAAAACGGACGAATCAGAAAATTTTGTAGGATTGATCGAATATTCTGTTTTCAAATTATCAGTCAAATTATTACACAGAAAAAAATTCTGTCTAAAAACGGACGAATCAGAAAAATTATGAAAGGTTAAAGACTTGTAGGATTAATCAAATATTTGATTCATCAAATATTTAATTATTATAATAGGAATTCTGGTTGTTATAAATTATAAAGTATTGAATTCGATTAAAATATGGTATTAAAATAATGGTCCGTTTTTAACGAGAATTTTTTTCAGTATGTAAATATGTATACATACATAACGTTAAATAAATATTATATTGAATCTAATAAAATTCCGAGAATCAATCAAAATCAATTAGAAAGAATTATGCAAATGAAGACGATTTTTGTGGATTATATTAATACATATTTTGCGCATCAAATATAATAATAAGTGACTTTACAATTTGCAAGATAAATCTGTCGTCACTGTTATCTTACGTTCAATAAGCCATCTCATCATTTAGCATTCTCATATTCATAAGAAACTCGGACGTACGTTACGAGAAATAATCCTCGTAACGATAATAGGCTGTTGAACGAAATTATGCGAACACACGGTAACGCGGGGATATGATCGTTTCTGCGCGAAAACGCACTTGCACGCTACGATGAAAGTCCGCATTGTATCGCTGATATAATGCATTCGGTTATCATCGTTGATAAGTGGCATCCGTTACTGGCAGGGGTTTATGGCAATTTGAAACATTAATTGCAGATTAAACAGAGGTCGCAGGTACACAGTGTGGGGGTAATTATGCCGCGGTAATCTCCGGCCGGCCACTCGCGTGCACTATGGCCAGCGCCAGTTCTGAGCGTCGCATGGGTTTCACCGTGCGCCCGTCCGCAGTTGATGCGAATCGCACGGCTGTGTGCGCCGATCCCTAAGCCTCGGCATTATGTGTATCAACCATAGCGATAACCTGTCACTCGTGATTGGCAGTAAGCGCGTGCCGACGTAATGCCCATTGACGTCTGCATTCGGGCGCCGAAAGTAAAATCGTAAACCGCCGTAATTTCGCCTTCGCCCATTACACCGCGGCACAAACGGCGGGACCGCGCCGCGCGCGGACGCGCCGGCGCGGAATCGTGCGCGTTTATTGAAATTCTTTCTTCGCATGCACCGCGGAGTAATCTCAATCTAAAGCGGCGCAAAAGTACCTTTAATAAGAAAGGGGCGCGTGTCAACGATAGCGCGAGCGGCGCGGTGCTGTGGATATTGCACAGCTAATAAACAACTCGCGCGGCATGCAAACTCACTCACGCGACTATCTTCTCGAAAAGTTCATTTAATTCCTTCATATACGTGTATACATTCATATATATTTACTGCGCAGATTTTTATTGCGGAAGTAAATATGTGCAAAAATATTCTATTTCTTCTCGGCAAAAGGAAATGTTCTAGTGCCTGTTTACAGTATTTGCCCGTAGAATCTCGTGAGAGCTTCGAGAGGAAATTGCATATCTCCCCGTATCCTTCTTCTTGTTTTGCTTTTAATCGTCTAGTATCGAAGGCGGAGCGGGCTTGCGTAAGATTACAGAAACGAGGTGTCTCGAACAACATCTTGTATTAACGAATTCCATTATGGGAACAGTTATGGCAGTGTGCTATCGTTACTGATGAGCTCAGGGAGCTACGGCACGTACCACGACCTCCTGGCGACTTTCACATTTACCTTCATCCTGCTAAAAGCTTTGAAGAGACTAACCTACCCAAAACTTCACTCCTCTGAATTTCCAAAGAGGGTCCAACTCACTAAAAAGCCGCGTTAATTAAATCAACGATTTCAATCGGTTGTATTCACATCCCTCCCTCTCCCCCCCCCCGCACGCCGATTAATTTAATTCTTTTTTTTAATGTAAATGGCCGTAACTCTTCCTCTTTAGCGGAAATAACTTTAAGAAATTGGTTTCCGCGATAAATGCGCCAGTCCCGTAAATGTCTACGTAATCCATTTTGACGCGAGTATCTGACTTATAGCAGCGACTTAAGAAACCTCTGTTAAGAAATTCCAACGCAACAATTTCATTATTCAAAATGTAATCAAAACTTGCAAAATTTAATGACGCTTATGAGATGTCTGTGCATATAAATAGTACCGTGAAACCCAAAGTAACCGGGCTAATCCAAATAATAGAATAAGCATCGCGGAAACTTGGTCAATATTACGATCTATATGCAAATTGCGTCCCAGTAACTTCCAGCGCGAGCAGATAAATCATGTCTCGCGCAGGAATCTCTTGTCGAATTCACGCCTCGCAAATGTAATGAAATCAGATCGTGCCCCGATAAAGGCTGTAAGAGCGGGCGGCAGATTAACCGTGTATATACCGGTATAACCTGGCGTGTTCTCCTTCCGGAACACGTTGCCCAGTCGCGAGCGGGGGCAAAGGCAGCCCTCCGCACCATAAAAGATAACATTTAGCCGAGGCCCCAGAAATATTCTAATCCGCCCTTTCTCGGACGTTACGCGCCTCGTCCGACGCCGTGGCAGCTGACGTCCTCACAAAAGTTCCGTCTCCCCGGCATAACCCACCCTCCCGCGCTCTCATCCCTTATTTTCTTCTTTCTCTATCCTGTCAGTCGAAACGCTATGCATCGAGCTACAGCCCGGCCGGGCAAACTCTCTCCCTCGCTCTTTCTTTTTCTTTCTTTAGACACCTTTCTCTCTCGAGCATGCTTTGCTGCGCAACAATGAGGGGATTTATTTTATAAACACGGGATATCCCCCGCGAGGCATTGTGCTGTCCGACGGGGAAGGAAAATGAGAGAAAACGTCGGGCGCGGGCGGGGGAGAGTCAGAAGGGTGACGCGGAAGAGCTATGGCCGCCGTGACTAACGTGCCACTTCACGGACTGCTTGCTTGTCTTTCATGAGCGGCTCTGATGGACCGCTCGAGAGCGTTCGCGTTCTAACCACCGGCCCAAAGGTAATCCCATTTCGGCGAGCGACCCGCGACACGGAAAAGGCTGAGTTTTTTTTTTCGCTGCATGACAAAGTCTAAGGAATCACTTCTCGGGTCGGGTCGTTTCACTAGACACTTGATGAAAAGTCAAGAGCGACGCTACGCCTCTATTTGCACGCTGAACGATAATTTATGAAAAGAAATTGGTTTTAATTTTTCTTTAATTAAAATTTTTTATAAAGAATTTTGTATTTTTGCTACCTTTATTGAAGAAGTTTATACGAATAAATAATAAATTATATCTAATTACATTAAACTCTTCATAACAGATCTAAAATTATTTTTATTGTAAAATCTATCTCATATTCTCTTGCCACAAACTTTATTCTTCATTTTTATAAAATGAACGAAAAAAGAGTACTAAAAAATAATGGTAAAATTTGCAGTTATAATTTCAGGTCAAATAATATTTCGCACAAAAAATATCGAATAATATTTCATACAAATATTTCACCGCATAATAAAAATTATAAACAAAACGATTACATTCAAAGAGATAAACTAGATTCAATAGCCGATATGTACAAATGCTTTAGCTTTTTATTTCAAAAAGAAGACTTTTATTCTTTGAAAACCATCCTCCTATCGACATTCAATAGCTTTATACGTATATTGAGCGCCTACAGACTCTTCATTTTTCATAGCTTTTTCCTTCATTATACCTTCAGTATAACGTAATAAGCTAAGATAGCTGACTGACACGGCCATGACCCAAATGCTCGACCTCGGCTCAGCTATCGCGATCACAGGTGCATGCACAAAGCTGATTTAACGAGGTGGATTATCGCGGAACAATTTTAGCAAGTATCTCATTCGTTTAGAGATTAGATCAGGATTTGTCGGTCCTACGTTACGATCGTGCATGTGATCGATGACTCGCGATGTTGAAATGTTGAAATTTAATTCCGTAATCGGGATTAAACCGACTGCTCATTCTCTTTTCAAGCTTCGAATTGAAAAGAGGCGAGGAGAGCGAGTTACACCGCCGTTAAAGTTAACTGACATTAGTGAAACAGGTGATGTCAGATGAAACGCCGCGCGTTTTCTATACCCGGCTCCAGCTCGGGGAAACGGTACGTTACGTTCCACATGACATGTTTACGATCTCTCGCGGGCGACACTGCGCGAGATTGAGCATTCAGCCTTGGCGGTTTAATCGTTGAACCACGAGTAATCTCGTTTCGTCCCCGTCCACGCTCACCGCTTCAAAATATCGCGCTGCGTGATGCAGCCCTATTCGCCCGCCGAGATGTTATCCCTTTTCCTTCAGCCGGCAGCTTTCCCGGGCGCAACATTAAGCGGAGTTGATCGGCGCACTTCCGGCACGTGCCGAGCTGCAAACTGCCATGGCTCTCGGCACGTGCACAAGCTCGACACGTATAAGCATTAGCCGTTAGTTTCCATTTCAACGTCTAATAATTTTCTTGCGAATTTCAGTTTCGCAGACTTAATTAGGAAATGCGGGATTATGAAGATGGGAAAGATGGGGAGATACTTTAGCAAAGGGATCATAAACGGAATCAGATATCGCAAAAGGAATCTTATGCAACGGTAATTAAAAATTCGCCGATAGAAGCTGGGAGTTGATTGGAACGTTTGATTAATAAAATAAGAACAGCTAAACGGAGAACAAGCGCAAATGTCGCGAATTGTAAATTTCATTTTATCTAGCATTTTGACGGGATCATAATTTTAATGAGATAACGTTAGAACTTTCCGCTAACAACACACGGCGAACTTCTGCGAGTGACGTGGAAAGAGAAAGATTATTAACTTGTCCGGACCGAGGAGCTACGTTGGATCTCTCCATTTTCCATGTGCCAGCGGACACGCAAATGAAATCACACAGACGCAGAGCAATCAAAGTATCAAGGAATGCCCCGAAGGCCACTGAGATATGATGCTCTATATCAGTATTGAAAACGTGCGAGCACTGGAGCTTATCTCGGTAGCTTCACCGAGCGTTACATTTCACCTCGACGTGGTCGTATCTCTGTAATAAAAATTTCGGCTCTGTCGAATATATTTCAGTCAAAGTATTAAAGGAACATTTATTCTTATTTGTCGCTAATCCGACGAGAATTAATTCGAGACTTTAAGCTAATCCGTCGTCTCATTTCGTTTGCTATCGCAGTACCATTTATTAATTTAGCTATTTGCCTCGGATGTCGAATGCTCTGCCAACCGCCGTCGCTGATAATACTCGGCGTTCAAGATCTTAAGTTACGCGGAAGAATATAAATTCCTAAGCGAAGTTAAAATGAAAATTAAATAGCGAATGCGCCATAAAGTCGGAAGAACAGCCTCCTTGGTTATTAACTGCTCAAGGTAACTATTTGTCTTACCGAAAGTCCCCGTGGAGTTCCAACTAGCGCCCGGAGTGCCCATTCTCCCTTTCCCATTTAGCTAATAAATATTGCAATTGCATTGAGCCGAAGGTACGGCGAAATAATGGCGCTCTTAGCCCTTCGTTTTCCGCGTTTCGCCCTTCTTGATCGCCGTATCTCATCTCTCGGTAACGCGGCAGGACTTGTGCACGGAAATGCATACAATACACGTAAGATTAAAATCGAAAAGTGCCACGGATAGGCGGGTCGCCCCTCCGGATCGTTAATAATAATTACGAATTAACGTGCCGCGCTAAAGCCGCACCGGGGGATTGAAATCGCCGCAAATGTAAAGTTATGACGAGGATTTATAACGCTGCGAGCTTGGTGTTTGGGGCGCGCCGCGGCTCCTGCGAGGTGTAAATTGCTCGCGCGCGAAAGAAAGCCGCCGCGCTTAAGCGGCGGATAGCCGGGGAATTATGTGAGCCGCGCGGTATTATGTAAAATTATGTTTCTCCGCCTATGTACGTCCCAGAAACGCCGGAGGCTGCTCCGACGAGAAGGATTGCTCGCCGTTGAAATCCCGTACGCGAGCGACGCGACGTATGTCATACTGCTAGAATTCCGACTAGAAATTTATCCAAGGTTATGGCCAAGTCCTGATCAGGTTGACCTTATTCATTATCAGGATCTGACTAGGATCTGATCAGACATGTAACGCAGAATAGTCGGGTCCTTATCTGGATATCCTTGTTAGTCCATATCGGGTTGAATTAGTAAATCCTTACTGGATCCTTAGATTTAGTGGGATATTAACAGAAAATATTAGAATTTTAAAATTTGCTTTGTGTCTTGTAACTTTGTATTTTCAGTATAAAATAATTGTTTATTATCGAATTAAATATTATTTTTTTACTGTTTAATTGTTCATTGTTAATTAGCTAATTTTAGTATAGTAAAAGTAACACTGTTTTTGCTCTCCTTTCTCTCTATCTCTCTCCCTCACTTTTATTTTCATTTTTTAAGTATTATTAAAGTATTATATGGTTCGATGGTCATAAATAGACCAATCACAGTCAAGTATTATTGTTAGGCGTTACCTAATTCAGATTAACTTTATTGCAAACCTAGTCAGGTTTTTATAAGATATCAATCTGACATAATTTCTAGTCAGGATGTGATCCCTCGTAACGGATCTTGCAACGGTGGCAGGGCCTGAAAAATTCATCCGCGACGATTCGTGCAAACGCGACTACGTCTCGGACAACACATCCCTCGTCCCATCCGAGCAATCGGTAAAACGACGGCGCTGGCTCTCGTCAGACGTTCCGCCTAACGTTCACAATTTCCCGCAGACAACATTTTCCACGGACGTGCGGCGGATGGCACGGTGGATGGAGTTACAGTTTTATGAAACCGGATTGTGGTAGCAGTTACCGCTCGACAAGCCGGGAAACACCCGGCGCGCTACGGCGGGGGCCGGCGATGTTCGCTGTAAGTTGTTGCCGCTAATACGATTAAAGAAGTAAGGGGACAGCATCCACCTGGCAATATAATCTTGCCGGGCTAAATTCAAGGGGTATTAAAACCGAGTCGCTCGCATTCTCAACCGGCCTATATCTACGATTACGCGACCCGCCGACTCTCTATCTCCCTCACTCTCTTTTTCTGTCGCTCTCTCTCTCTCTCTCTCTCTCTCTCTGTCTTTCTCTCGGCGGAGATGGAACCGATTATTCTACCGGCGCACCGGTTGCAGTCGAAAGTTCCGCCGTAACGTGACGACCGAACCCGACAGGACCGAAAGTTTTCGGCCCGAAACTCCTGCGGACGACTCGCCCCTTCCGCAAGTTTCGCAGAATTTCTCTACTTGTCCGTCGCGAGCACCTCGTCGTGATTCCATCTTCCGCGGATTTCTCCGGCCGCACACGCCACGTCAATGACGAACGATCGCGCGGCGATCGTTATTTGTGCGCGCGGTGTGTTTTCGCGGAAAATTTCCACCGGCAGGAAACAAATTGATGCTAGTCGCAATTTATGTTGACCGTAAACTACGGCTTTGATTTTCGGCTGGAAGATTTGGCAAACATCGATATTTCTTGACAATAAAAACAGCGCTGATTTAACGCGAGTGTCGGATCGTGCGCGACATCCCCGATTTATTTTGGGTTTTAATGGAATCGGAATAATTAATGCGCGTTTTACTGCTATTAATATTAATAGTAATTTCTAACATTTGACTCATGCGCATCGTATTGACCTGCCGATAATTGTTCTAAATTAATTAATTTTCATCATAAAATTATCATAAAATCTAATTAAATTGAATTAGGTTTCACAAAGATTAGATTTCACATCAATCAAGTTTAATTTTCTCGGCCGCCTTCTCATTATGTTTTCATAATCTCGAATATCTCGAGCATCAGAATTCTCTTACGATTGCAGTTGCGCCCTGAATAATCTCTTAGAATCTCTGCGCAATATGTTTTGCGTCTATCGTATGTGACATAGTATCTACCATTGTAATAAATGCGCGTTATAAAAAAAAGTGTCGTAATACGAATATCTATTCTGTAATATGCATGAGAGTTTCGAGTAGAAGCATTTCACTTAACGACATCATTTAACTGCACCGGATACGTCAAACAAAACATTGGTAGCAAAACAGAATGAAATTCTGAGTGATTTATATTCCAGCTATTCGCTATCGGTTATATGCACCCTTCACTGAAATGTAAAATACGAATACGATCGACACTGGACGCATTTTTCACCATTTGTTCACATCCTGTCTGTGAATTTTTTAAACGGCCGACGAGGATGCGCAATCTAAGGGCTGCCATCGGCGCGAGCCAATATTATTTGACCTGACAGAGTCATCCAGCCGATAAAAAGCTCAGTCCGACATCGCGCTAGACGGACAGCTCCATCGATTTTCAACCTGAATGTTTCATACGACCACGCTTGGCTCTCTATCCGGCTAATCGATTTTTTCCATGAAATTTCAAGTAGTCTGTAACAAATTAAGCTTTTTATATCGGCCGGGCTCATTGACACCGCCGTCGCCGTAGCCTTTTCCGGTCGCGCGCGGCACGCTCGCTCACCTGTACGTCACTTAATTGAATTATTAAACCAACTCGGGCGCGAAGGATAGATGCTCGCGGCCCGGCTAATTGCGGCCTCGTAAATAATGGCAACGATCTCCGCTGCACCGCAGTTTGCCATCGGCCATCGAGGGGAGGTGCCGCGCGAGGGGCGAGGGAGGCAAGGGGTCCAGCGCGTTGAGTGCCCCCTGAATAAACAAATACCGAAGCTTGCTCATTATTTACGACAATACCGCGTTGCGGACTCCGCTGCGGACGCTTGACGGACAGAGGGGTCGGGTCGGTTATATATCCGGCTGCGGTATGAATGCGGGACGTCGTTGCGGTGCCAGTCGGGGGAGGGCGGGGG
>VBVR01000520.1:0-47796 GCA_011638315.1 Tetramorium parvispinum | reverse complement strand
ATATATAATCCCGCTAACTTAATCTTCTTCTAGCGGAACATCATTTAAAAAAAAAATAGAAAAGCAACAAATTTTTTTTTTGGCAATTTTTTAGCAACAAATGAGCAACAAATAAATATATTAATTAGAATTGGTTCTGCTCATTTTGTTCCGCTAACTTATAAGACATAAAAAAAATACACGCACATTCTTAGATAAAATAAAATAAAAAGGTAAAAAATTTATATAATATCTTTTTAACTATATTAAAATTGAATTGAAAATAAAATTGCAAAAATGTACATATGGTTGAGCGAATTTAATTATTTGTATATCAAAAGCAAAAACGTTGAATGCGTTGAACTTATTGATACGATATATTCATGCTGTTAACGCGGTAATAATTTTATAAGAGGCTGATATAATTTATGTACATTTATTGATGAATATCTGTATAGAAGATTTATTGTATGACAAACACTTAGAAATTACTCAATCGGAAATTTAGTTTATATAATGCAAGAAAATCAAGCATTTCTTGTGCCGCATTTTGCGCTGTTGTCAATTTAAATAACAGTACCGAGTAATTCTATTACTATATTCCTATAAATTAATTTGATACTATCGATAGTAGTGGATAAAGTGAATTGGCTAATGCAGAAGATGGAATATGCCTTTTCACGCGTTCCGTTTTTTAGCAGTTAAATTGTTAACCGTATTCACGAAAAGAGATGTCCATCCTTTGGAAAGAACGTGGCAGAGTCAAGAAGGGAAGGCGATCCACACCCGATTCTGCAATAATGGCGAGAAAGAGGGAATGCACGCCTAGGAGAAAGTAAGTCGCCGAAAGTTTCGTTTTCACATTTGGCCCAGTCCTAAAGCGACCGGTTCCGACATTCTGATTCCGATCCGCGGAACGCTGCTTCAACCAGATTGCGAAACTGGCGGCTATCGAGATTCGGACTGAAAACTGCCGGAATCGACTGGCTTCCGCGATTTCAACATCTCGATTGAACATCGACGACTAAAAATTCACTGTACTGATGATTAATGTGAGAAAATTAAAAAAGATAATTTTAACCGAAACAGCATGGACATTATGAATTATCGGTTTATACTGAGATAAATCAATGGCATCATCTGCCTCTTCTTAGTACGAATCGGAGATAGGAGTGAAAGGGTCCAGAATCAACAGGTTGCTCGATACTCGTTTCAGTTCCCGATCGACCTTTAGTCGGAAAGCTGCGGCGTCTTTGCTCGCATTAACATCTCCCAGGCCAATAGAATGTACAAATACAAATGGTGTTGAATCCATTTCACACGCAATTAAAATTGTTTTTCTATCGCAGCATTAAGAAATTTTTTAGATTAAAGAAAAAATAGGAAAAATAAATTATTCGACGATTGATTAATTATTGATAGAGTTATTCCAATTTTTTGTGCAATAAATAAAAATTTAAAGTTTAGTTGAGCTTACAAGTTTGCTTGTTTCTAATTTATATTGCAATGGATTTACAATTTTATGTGTATAATAACGCTGATATAAATATAATGTCTTTCTTTCTCTCTCAAATAAAACTTAAAGTATTCAGTATAAAAAAATATACTAATGTACAATTAAGTCAAAGAAGATTTTAGTCGAAAAATACCATATAAATATCTGGCGAATCTCTCCAAAATAAAGGAGGATAAAAAAGAAGGAAAGGAATGGAGAGAGAAAGAATGAGGGAACTAAAAACGAAGCAAAAGATATAAAAAGAAATACGGTGAGCAAAGAGGAGAAAGGAATCCTTCCGTGACTCGCGAGAGTCCGCAGGTCTCTCTCGTGGTTTCCGCGTTCGCACAACAGGCATCGCGTCTACCGGACCGGTTCTGGTGATTCAGAGCCTCATGCCTTCACTACGTAACTTATGTTGAGCCCTCCCGCACTCTCTTTTTTCTTTACTCGTGGCGTACACTCATCATGAAAGAAGAATAACTGCGATCGGCATATGATTGGCCGATAAAATAAACATAACATTGCTTTAAATGGATACAAGATCCGAAAAATAATTATGTCGGTATTTAAAATTATAATTTTTATGCTTTCTACGAAAAACTTATAAAGCAATATTAAACAGACTTATTGTTTCAAAGAGAGTTAAAAAATATTTCCGTGTGAAATTATTTTCTGTCTCTTTCGACAGAATTTTGTGTGAAAGGAATTTTACGGATTTTTAATATAGATGTACATTTTAATTAAGCGTATTATTATTCGCGAAAACATCTTTTATGTTCTTATTTCAGTTCTCCAATTTTCTTGTTTCAAAATCACCTCTTTTATCGTCGTCTTTTACTGAACTACTCGGCTACAACTAACTGCCGACGCTTCCGCGTTCATCAGAGGTAGAACAGAGATAGTGGGATTCTTTTTGGATCCTGCCCACGAGTGGCCGACCCTGATGGCCCTGACCCAAAGCGAGACACGCTTTCGCGCGTTATAATGGCCGCCATGGAAACATCTTTGTCTTCGTTTGCAACATTAAATTCGGATACTAAGCGGTTGCTATAATTAGAATTTAAAAAATTCTTTTCTTATTCAATCATGGAATATCTTCAAGATATTTTAAACGGAATCGCTTTGTTGCATTATTCAACGTATTTTGTAATTAACTCTATACGTCACCTGATATCCACATATCATTTGATAATAATAAATTTGTTAATAATTTAATTAAAAAATCGATGGCTATGAATAATCATAAAATGGACTGCCTTAATGATATAAAATTATTTAGACCGTACAATCCGGAAATCAGTTTCTATTTTAATCGGCATTAAAATGCATGAAAAGTGAAACGAGCAGTTGACGAAAATCGAAAAGTGAATTGACCGACTTTGTTATATGTAGAATGACATACTTCTTCAAGTATATTTCAATTGAGCGATCTGAGAAATTAACGCTACCGGAGCGTTCTTGTGCTCCTTCACTAAATAAAATCGAAAGTGGCGAAATACCACAGTCGAGACGAGACGAGGAGATAGCGTTTCAGTCTGGTAGAGAGAGGTGCATTTACTCGAAGAGAGGGAACATAGCATCCTCCTCTACCGTATACGTGATGCGGACAAGGATGACAGTAAAACTTTGAAACCAAGATCGATGCATCGATGTTTGCTTGCACGATGAATAATCATGCGTTTAAAAATACAAACGTTTTTCTCACAGCCATATCTCGCAGCTTGGAATCTCAGGACGAAGATCGGAGGAATAGGACCGGAAAAAGAAGTACGGCGGTCTACATAATTAAAATCGCCGGGGCGTGAAAATTAAATTCGTCAAAGTGTTCAAAGCGTAGCAGTTAAATCGGGAATAAAAGCTATCGTGTTGTTCTTCAGTGCCCGATAGTCTGGAGAGGCGATAAAGTAAGTAGAGACGGAAGGCAAGCCACAGACAGGACAAGTGAAAAAGTGCGGCGCGATCAGCCGGAGCGCCTAGGCAAGCAGGCAGGCAGGCAGGCAGGCAGGTAGACTAGCGGACGGCGTTCTCCAAGCGGGAGGAAGAGACCTAGGCCTGGATCCTAGAAACTGAACAGGGACATCGATAGAGCTGGTGCTCGCTGGCGTAGGAAGGAGAGACGGTCGTCGGTGAAGCGAAGAAGGAAGAAACCGCAGCAGCGCACGGCGGGTGTGCGCGCTCGCGCTTTTGCGCGATGAGTGGGGTCAGGTTTCAGATGTATAGTGGGAGGTGGGGGCGGGAAAAAGCGGATGTTGGGGCGGAGGAGAATGAGACGGAGCATCGGCGGGCACAACAAAGAGGGAATGAGTTTCTCGAACGGCGTGGCGCTTGCGACTCAGTGTCTTTCCGGACGCCACACGTTTGAGACACGCACGCGAGTTTCTCTCTCTTTCTCCTTTTCTCTCTCTTTCTCTCCAACCTCTTCCTCTCTCTTTCTCCCTCTCCCTTCCTGTACCACCCTCTGCCTCTCTCTCTCCCTCCGTCTATGCCTGCCCGCGAACGCCCGTTTCTCCGTCTTCCTCGCTCCGTCCTTCCTCGTGCTGTCTCTCTGCGCTCACCTCCAGGACGCGACGTTGAGGCACATCGCCCGTGCCCTGCCCCCTCTCGCCGGGCATGGAGTGGGACCAATAGGAGCGCCGCTTCCGGCAACGTTGGTGCTCCAATCGGCACACGACGCTGACGGATAGACGCTGACGAGAGGCGATTTTGACAGTCGACACTGTGCTACTCTCAGCGCTCGCGGTTTAATCGCGCACTGGACTTACTTTGAGTCTGGGATCCTTGTGATTCGTGAGTCGAAGCAGTGTCCTCCGTGGCGTGGATTCTGTTGGTGGTCACCTGGCGAGCTCGCCAACGCATCAGTCTGACAGCTCGCGAAAGTGTTTCCTCCCTTTCTATTCATTGGATATTACATTTTCTCAATGAATCATCGATCGTATCGAACCGCTGAGTGAGTGCACTGACGAAAATTTTCCCGTGTCAAACCTACTTACGGTGAGACAAGAAGATTAATAGCGGTCACGTGGTTGAAGAAATGGCGATTTGGACAACTCGCCGGGAACGTATTTGATCGAGCGAACGCGGAAAATTCCGCAGCTGGTCCATAGGATATACTTGACAGGCATTCCCACGGAGATTCCTGCCTCCGGCATCCAGAAATAATCGTATGTTTACGACGCACTCGTTTCTGGAGGCGAATTTATTCGGAGGCGGGCGGACGGCCTCGGTGATCAATAGCCCGTGATAAAACCAAGATTGATTCTCTCGCCGATACGTACAGATACCGCTGCTGATTCTCCGCGTCGCGGACGTCTCCTGTCGCGAATGCGAGCGCGTCCTCCGCCTCGGCGCAAGTGAAAGGGACCTCGGAGGATTGTCGTTAACCACGTTGGACATTACGGGGGGGGCGGGGGGAAAGAACGCGCGAAATACCGCGTGCGCGCGCGAGAGAGAGAGAGAGAGAGAAAGAGTAATTAAATGCGCGTGTGAGACAATTGGATGAGCTGTGCTATGGAGTATCAGCAATTGGCGCCACCACCGGTACCAGCTGGGGTGCTTCACACCCAGGCGCATCATCCGCAACCTCAGCATCAGCAGCAGCCGGTGCAGCCGCCGCAGCATCCGCACATTGTAGTCGCGCCGGCTCATCAGCAGCCGCAATCCCAGCAACCACCGCCGCCACCCCTGCCGCCGACCTCCCATGGCCACCAAGTGCACCCGCCGCTCCCGCCTATCCACGACGACAGCACCAGTTCCAGGTGGTCCCAGTATCAGCACTTGTGGCGACAGCATCATGTTTACATGAACGGTAGGCACGCATATCACAGTTGGAACTATACAGATACGTCATCTCCAAAATGAAAACTTTAGATCGATAAGATGTATCGTCGACGTATAAATCTTCTCGCACAGCGAGAGATTTTGTTCCGCTGTATGGGTGGAAACTAAAGATGGCTTTTTCACAGCTATTAATGAATCAAACTGTGTAATGCACGTATAACACTTGGAAAATCGACTGCAGAAGTAGTGACGTTGGAGAGGGAGAAGTCGCCGTTCAGTAGAAACGCCCACCTGTTGCTTACATTAGTCAGCCTACACTCGATCTGCTACTACTGCACGATGATCAACACGGAATTAACGTGTGTTTGTTCATCCGCGATATACAAATTAAAGATTCCACGCTAAAAATCGTGCATCGATAATAATAATAGCATTTAAAAAAAGATACAGATAAAAATTTGAAATCTTCTCTTAGAAAAAATAACAGAAAAGATGTAGAGAAAAAAATTTATGATTTGAAAAAAAATAATTGCTCGATAATAAAAGTCAAATAAAAATATATACTCATGTAATTAATTACTCTTAATTTCTTTAAATAATGCACGATGCAACAAAGTATATTCGTTGTTATGACTGTCACCGCATCGCGTCGTCGGGAACTGATCTTTTACCTGCATCGTTTATCGCGAAACATATCTGTTAACTAGGCGGGTCGGGTTAATCGAACATGGAGCGTGAATGAATCATCCGTTTCCATGTATGTAAACGTGTGAATTCATCTATGCACCTATCCTAGTTACGGCGGATTCGACTCAAGGCTCTTCGCATTTGCATCCTCCCACGTCCTCAACTTGTTTCGCTCCTGCTCGCGTTCGCGTTCGTCTTTCTTTTCTTTTTCTTGTCTATTCATCTCCTTTTGTCGTACAAGTAGAAAATTTCCGTGGAGAAACTATTATTGTTTATTTGCATATGCTCTCAAGCCGTACCAACGTCGGATTGGAACGAGGCGTGCTCTATTCTATTCCTATTCCATTTTATATATTCAGTTCCCATATATCCATTATATTTTAACGCCAAGCGTAACAAATACACTTGCAATAACAAATCAGATATTTATGCTCTGTAGAAAGAATAAAAATAGCAAAACATTTGCCATCTATGCACGTCGTGAAAGAATTGTTGCAAATTCATTGAGCAATCACATAATATCTAATATATTTATTTAATAATCAGTAATTCGAAAAAAATTACTGACAAGTCAAAAAGTGTCTATGAAAAAATCAGTTTATGCCGATTATTTCTTTCGTTCAAAATTGTCAGTTTATGCTCACAAACTGATGACCGATATAGCTTTCGATTGTACGCTTGTTGGAATGGCGATATTCGTGTCCGCGATATTGTCATCGAGCACAATAGATTAGAATCGCATTTTAGGATGCACAATGAAAGGGATGGGTTAGTCTAGCCTCACCTACTACCAAAGCATATAGCAATGTATTGTTAGTATCGCGTCATCAACAATAGCGACAAATTCGTAGCTCGAAATTATACTTTTTGCGAAATTCGCTAATCACGTCACGTTATCGAAATTTTATAATGCATAAAATGTATTATACGATATGGAAAGATGTTTAAGTTAAAAGAAATTTAAGGAATGCTTTTCCAAAATTTTAAATAAGCCATGTACGTACAAACATGAAATGCATTTTACATCTTATTAACAATTAACGTGCTTTTCAGATGTTCAAACTGATTACACAGAAATTATCAGACGTAAGAGCCGGCATAAATCGTGACGTAAAGTCTACAATCTTGTCGATATTGAACCGCATCTCCGACCACACGAGCGAAGTTTCCGAGTTAACTCGCGCACCGACCTAAGACCTCGAGATATCTCGTTCTCGACTTTAATGATAATACACTGATTGAAATTTCGCTTTAATAATTTTTCGCAATTTTTATAAAAATGAATAAGATATATTTTTTTTATATCGTTGTAATGGAGAAATTGTACAAGATTGCGCGATAAACCAAGAAACACCTTTCGGAGATATATGAGTATTTATATGTACTATTTATAAAACGCAATTATAAATTGTCTGAGACACATATGCGAGAAAGTGCATTTGCTGTACATTTGCCTTAATAGACATGTAGTTACTGTATAAGATCCCATGCGCGAAGTCTGCTATACTGTTGCTTCCACAAGCACAAATATCGTTCGTGCGCGTATCCCGTATAAAACAGGTGAAACTACAAAACGTGCCATGTGTGCGTGTATGTACGTAAATATGCGTGCACATGTGAGACATTTTTTTCTTCAACGCGCCGGTATATACCGTTGGACAATAGTACGTGCATGTTGCGAAGTGCATTCGGAGCACGAGTGCAGTCCACGTGCTCTGCCTTTTAAAGAAGTCGATACGCGAAATCCGATTTCGCCGACGTCGCAATCGCTAGAGACGATTATTCGGGGATTAATCTATTATTCACTCACCCTGATCCTTAAGGCTCTCCGACGAGCGTTTGGAGGTGATTCTGTAACAAAAATTATTTATTGGGTCATTAGATTACTCGGAAACGTTTGCACATAAAAACATACATTTATTGAATTATTTATATTATTCGATATATACGCGCAAGCACATCAAAGCTTTCTTCCCCAAGTCTTATTACGTAACCGAATCGAAGTGAATTATCGCAACATAGCGAAAGCCAGGCGGGTATTCGTTTTAACGTTAACTGACTAATAGCTAACAACTGACGAATCGTTCTTATCTTCTTCCAGGTAAGTTTCACTTGCGAAACGGTAAGTTAAGTCAGCTTGCACGTGAAACCGATCGTATTGTCAGTCTTGTTTATTAAATAAAGTAGAGTTTGGACAATTTTTTCGAAATTTGTCGATTATTAATTGTTATTATTAATTGTTGAGCCAATCGAGTGGACGAAGACGGCCTTCGATGGACTCATGATTAATCAAGTGTTAACTACGCGGTAATAATTACACTGGCGCCATATGTCAGTCGAGATAACAAATAATTTTTCAACGGGACAGAGAAAGTGCGTTGTGCAAACTTCTTTCCAAGCGATTCGTGCAACAATATTGCGACAAATTGTGAGAAATTTAACTTGAAAGACCTCAAAGTTTATTATTGTATTTATAGATAAATTGAAATCGTGGTAATCCGATTACTCAGATTTCCGAGAATCTATATAATTATAAGCTAATAATTACCGCTTTATTATTAATATCTAATAATTGACAAAATGTCTTTAACAAAATGTAATATACAGAATTATATATTTTCTTCGAACATTAATATATTGAAATAGAAAACTGAAATAATATTATTTACGATTCTTCACGTAATTACGATGATTAATATTTTTCATTTGATGTGCTATATTTAAAGAGAAAGAGACTATTCTTCTTGAGTCATTGTAAAAACCGGAAGAGTATCTGCGAAATCATCTTATGAGCCGAATCCGAGCCGAATTGAAAAATATATCCGGCACGCGTTTTTTTTCGTGTCACAGTTGCACGTGTGCATTTACCATAATCAAATGTTGATGATAAGGACGGTACATAAATCGGTTTTTTGCAGACGAGTCGATACCGACATGATTACTGAACCTCCTCCGAGACCCCACTGATAAGACTTTTTCTTATTCTTTTTTTTTCTACAATTGAATTCAACAGATATAATGTCAACCTACCGATTAACATATCAGTTAACATTTCAGTTATCATTGTAGCGTGCGAATTTAAAGCTGCATAGAATCTTAATTGTAATACTTAAGCTTGCTCATCGACGCAAAATATACGCGAAATCCCGTTATTATTCAATCGTTCAAGGTTGCATGACCGACTAGGTCAGCAAGGCCACGGTTAAAGATTGCCTTTCGATAGTTACCCGATCGCTAGTATCATTTGAAATGTAATATGCAAACGAACTATCGAACCGTATAAAAAAATGTTAATTTTTTTTATACACATACTAGATTGATATAAAAAAAAGATATTTGATTTCATTCTAATGAAATACTCGTCGTTCTTGCGTAAAATTCCGTTAGTTGAACGTTATTTAATTAATTATTATTAAATAATTGATCAAATCATAGGTTTCAATGAACCTGCTATGAGTTTTGTTAATCGTGTCTGTCGATCAAAAATCTCAGTGGGAAGATGTAATTTCGCGATTGCAATTTTCACACATGCCGTCACATGCAGGAAAAGTGCTCAATCTCACTCGCCGACATCGCGAGACTGTTTCCATCGCGCCGTAAACCTACGCCGTGGAAACCTGACTATTCAGCCTTAAACCCGGAAGACAGCTGGCGTTGTGCACGGTTCTCGACCACGTCGTCATCGTTGCGTCGTCGTCATCGTCGGCGTCGTCAACGAGTGTCCAGCCGTGCGGGCTGTCGGAGAAAGTAATCACGTGCCATTCTTAGGAATAGACACCTTCGCGCTTTCCGCTAGTGACTCTCATTATTGCCCGTGGAACTTTGTCGCGAAATATATAATTGTTGACGTCCGTATATCTCACGTTGCGGGATAGTTTGCGATATAAATCTCGAGACAACGACACGCGCGAAAGGGTTTAAGCTTGACAAGATAAATTATAAATTCATGCTTTGAATAATCGATGATAATGAAAAATGCTTGTACCTAATTTTTCCATCGTTTCTAACTTGCGGAGACGGAGACATGTCGTACGTTCGATAAATGAAAACAAACAAAGTCTTAAAAGCTGAAGAAAAAAACTACTTTATGATACAAATTATAATGTTTTCTTCGGCGAAGTAAATTGCGAAAGCGAAATCATCGAAAAAAACTTTTAAAACTTCCTAGATACGTAAGAATACAAGTAGACAACCGGTTCTGCTGCTGTGGTCGATGTGAAGATATATTAACTCCTGCAGCAGGGAGACGAAAAAATGGCGGCTTGATGGCGATCGGCTCTTGGAATCGGAGAACGTCCTATACGATAACGATCGAAGGATCTTCCCGTTTGGCAACGAAAAAATGTCGCGATTAGAAAAAGACAATCTTGTTCGTAAATACTGTCGGTGGCGTTAATACATCGCGAGTTATGACCGTGCTTTTAAATGTCTGAATTTCATAAGGCACGGGAAGTTAAATATTTTCGTCATAAATAAACGAATTCTTTTCATTGATAATTACTTAAGTAGGTAAATTACTTAAATAGGCAAGGAAGAGATTTATAAATGCGATTTATAAATTGTTCTGTAAGTAGGAAACGCCAATCGCCACTTCGTAAATTACAAACTTAACATGAGATCTCTCGTGAGTTTATTACTTTAATATTCTTAATATAATAAATCATAATAAAATCATAAAAAAATCTCTCATTTATTCTCGATATTGATGCTCATTTAGAAAATTATATTCAACTGAATATCTTCGCGTATGATTTAATAAAGTACGCGATCGATAAAAGCGTCATAAGAATAATTTAATGTAATGCAGTGATATTAATAGGCATAATTAAGTAATCTCCGTACGTTGGTAATATAGATAAGGATTTCTCTTGAAATTCAAAAAATTATAATTTCTTAATGCAGCAAATGTAATAGTAAAAATTATTTTATATTAAACTTTAAGACTGCGCTCACTTATATGTATATAAAATATTAGAAAAATGCTACGAAATAGTGCAGAAACACACGCGACATATGAATGAAATTAAGTTAGAATTCGCGTGCGCTGTCTTTTAATGAACGTTAAAATAGTCAATGGGGGATTTGATCTCATTAACCGGCCAATATCACCGTGATCGTTGGACGCGCAACGTTGGCTAGTAGAAACGGTGTTCAACCTGCTCGAGCTAAAACTAGTTCTGGCGCACTTCATAAATCAATGATAAACTCTCGGCCGAGCGGTATCCCAAGGTTTCACGGCATGCAGCGTATTCCACGTGTCGATCTCGACAAATGTCTAATACTGTTACATACCACGACACGTTAGATCGCAACGTATAAAAATTCAATGGAAATAATTAAGTAGTAAAAAAGCAGTGACAAGATTAATCAAATTGAAAAATTACAGAGTACAGATTCATGTACGAACTTTTGAATGATTTTTAAAACAGACTTTTAAAATCTCTTTTAAATCTGAAAAATGTAGATTTTAAATTCCATTATTTGTAAATTTCGTGAGAGCTTCGTTTGATGCATAACTTATGATTCGAAAAAAATGTGATAAAGGTGCTGCGATGAAATATACGCAAAAGATTGCGCCGTTATTAGTTTAGTACTTTTTTTCACATGACGTTAATGGATAAGAAAGGAAATCTACTGTCCATTAAACATTTTATTATTACAGGTTTTATACGTTCTTTCTATGCGAAAACTGGAAGATACTATTATCCGATACGTCAGAACTGGACAAACGAGCTAGAGAAGAACGAATTCGTTAAATTTACTTTTATGCGTGTATGTACGCGTACAGGTGTATAATGTATGCACTTATGCACGTGTCATTAGTCGCTATTATCTAAACGGTCTTTAAATAGACCCGTCGAAACGAGATAAAAACGTTAAAACACAAAAGACCGTCCATCGAAATGGTAACACATATTATACTAATCGAGATACGTCAATTCTCCAGCAATTTCAATTTCATTATGTCTAAATATAAAAGTATGATTCATATTTCGAGAAAATTATGAATCGATATATAAAAGTTCAACAATAAAACACTTTATGTTTAAAAAACTGTAATTTCTCGAGCAACTAAAGTTGCAATGAGCGAAAGGGTTTACTCGTCCCTTTCTCCCTTCAATAACGTGCGTTCGAAAAGTAATTTAAAGACGAGTTTCTCTTTTCGCACAGGAAAAAGGAACAAATAAAGAACAGGAGGAAGAAAGGGTCGCGCTGTTTACGAGAGAAAGGCGAACCGCCAGAGAAGCATACGTACGTGCGTGTTCGTATGAGACATATGCCCGCGGATATACGCAATCGTTCCTGCGTCCCCGTTATTTCGGTGAAAGTG
Source organism: Tetramorium parvispinum (assembly GCA_011638315.1). Taxonomy (NCBI): domain Eukaryota; kingdom Metazoa; phylum Arthropoda; class Insecta; order Hymenoptera; family Formicidae; genus Tetramorium; species Tetramorium parvispinum. The sequence continues at coordinate 35,524 of VBVR01000520.1, read as the reverse complement.
AAAGTCATGCGGCACGCGACTTCCTACTCCGATCAAGCTTGCTAGACAGATAATTTGTAATGCGACAGAGCCTTTTAGAAAATATTTCAGGGAATTGTATATAAATATAAAACATTGAGATTGTTTGTAAATTGTGTTTTGGGTGTCCTCAACAAATAAGAAATAATGTTTTCCACTTAATTTTAAATAAATTTTCCGTTTTACAAATATATTTAGTATTTTGCTACGTTCTATATTTAATGTAGGTATATCTCTCTATTTTAATCAAATTTTCTAAATTTTTCGTAGAAATATGTGGCACAATTAAATAATACAACACGACACACCACGCAATAAAAATTAACGTCTCAAAAAGTAATTTTTTAAAATAATTCTGTCAAATGTGGTGCTGAATTGATAATTGAGATTCATTTAAATTAATGCGAAAAACGAAACTCTCTCTCTATTTCTCAGTGAATCCAGAAATGTAAATGATGGTCATAGTATCCGCATGTGGGAACAGTCGAAATCGAGGATACTGTGTGCTCGCTGAAAGCGTAGCTATGCCAAGACTTTCCACTTTCCGGACATCACAATCATCGCTTGAGTCGAAAAAGTGCAATGCGAAACTTATTGAAGAGGGATACCATTCTATCTATATAACACTACACAAGCGCTATACGACTAATCGTTTTGTTTATCGCAAGAGTATCGTTAGATCGAGAATTGCGTCTATCAAGAGTCTTGCTATTATTTATTCATTTTACAAAATCAAGCGCGGAAATCTACAATGATGATTTTCCGCATTCCAGATCTCTATTATCCTTCCTTCTGTTAATCATTTTTCACATTTTACTCGTGTCTGATAATTAATGAAGGAAATGCGCACAACTGCTTGCACCGCTTTCCAGCGATATGGAGCGACAGGAAGGAGCTGGAAGCTAATCTTTCGTTACCGAGTAGGAAGTCTCGCGTGAAACAAGTTTCGTTTTTTTTTTGACTTTATAATTCGTACATTTTATTCCCAGGTAGTACAGACCTCTGTTTCACTTGCACGCCTGGTGTGCCTCAAGAGTATACATTTGGTTTCGTCTAAAAGTCGAATGTCGAATCCTTTCTATCGATGAGAAAGTCACCAAGTAGAGTTTGACTATCTACATTTAAGATGACGAATTATTGTCAAAATTTATATCCTACACGCAAGATACATTCGAGGCACCGCCATGCAGGGCTGACATTTGGATGGCCTCCTTTCTCCAAGTGGAACGTGGGCTCAAACTTTTCGGCACAGCAATGAGAAAGTTGTTGCCGTTAGATATGCCGACCTGCTGTTAACGAACACGGGTCCAGTCTTGTGAAATCCCTTTTTTTTCTACTTCAATCCCGGAACTATACATCTTAGCTATCTACCACGACTTTTCTCACGTCTGAAGTACATTTTAATGACTTTGCTCGGACGATTCCTACACGATAAAAAAAAGATTGTTTCTAGGTAGCGCTCTGTGAATGAGATCTTGACGTCTCTAATGTGAAAGTATTAAATAAATATAGGTACTTGTTTAAATACAATTTGACCGAAAAAAAAAAATAATAAAAATTTCCACGGCTTCCTCCTATACATCAGAGGCTCGTTCAATTATTCTGAAGGGTTTTCACTAATTTCCTCATTCTATGAATATAAATACGAACCGTATCGCGGGGAGTGGTCGAAGCAAAGGGGGGGAGACTCCCGCAGAAAGGAAATAATTGGCATATCTTAATTATCCTCGTACGGCGTTTTCCAATTAAAGGTGTCTCGTGACGGGCGAATCGAATCAATTAAAATTGACCTTATAGAGCGCCGATATAGCCTCAATCTAGTCGTACTCCCAAGGAAAGGAAGCGATAATTGTCAATTATTGTCGTAGTAAATTGCATATCCTGGTGAAGCGTCAAGCACGATAAGAGGTCGATTATCGGGCAAAAGGTAATTATTGCCAGCTACACAATGCATCTCGAGAACGCTTGGCAACGGCTGGATAGGAAAATACTCGCGAAAACGACGAGTTTCGTTCGTTTGTATAAAAATTTAAAAATCTCGATGTTGAAATAAATCAGTGAACGTTACGCAAACCGATTTTTATGATTTTACGCAATACACTTTTTTCAGTGGATCTCTCGAGATGCATTTCAAGTGTAATTATATTATAAGATAAATGGCATGATCTCTTCGAAGTAGGAGCAAAACAGAGACTTTACGTGGGCATGAAGTAGAAATGCGCATTCTCCAACGGACACTAGGTGAAAATATTATCTTTTTCTGGCAAACGAAATCAATCATTACTTATCGCGATCGCGGCAGGGCAATAAGACACGTATAATTAACACGCGTGCGCGCATTCGTCACTTCCTCCTTTCTCTTCTTCCGGTTCACGCACTTTTTTCGTCGTTTCGCCGCGGAGAAGTTGAGAAGAAAAGTCGGAATGCGGCCTTGACACGGCATGAAAATAATAAAAGTTGGTAGAATAAGCGTGGATGTGCGATACACGCACATTAGTCGGCAGCAGCTGTTAGGAATTAATTTTAGATTAGACGGCCAACGGGTGCCTGACTAGGTCAACTTCGTTCGAGTCAACGAGCCTCGTAAATGCATCGTCTTTCTACCAGCATGTTAAAGTAAACCGTTCTTAATGTTTTTCTGCGCGTGAGAAACGTGATTATTTAAAGGCTAACAGTCGAATTGCGAATTTTTATTACAATTGGACAAATTTCCCAAAATTTCTGCTAATCGCAATGTGAATGAATTCTTGCGACGTTAACGATGTGTGAGCAGTGTAATAAATTTTCATACTGTATAAATATAATTTGAAAATATGACAATATTTACTGTCAAATAATCTTATTAAACAAAATCTTTAGAGGATCTGTGAAATGAAATAGACATATTATTCACTCTGATGTATATGTTGTTAGACATGCGTCAATTTTGCTTCCTGAATCCACACTACACGCCATATTTACGCCGTATGCATGCACCACAACACGCATCGAGCGGCAGACTCGTTTCCGCGAGTTTTACACGCGTGAGAAAGGGGAAAAAAAGAAACGTTCTACCGCGAGTAGGGAGCAGAAGCAGAAGAAGGAAAGACATGGTTACTCTTCCTGGCTTGCCCCCTCCTGCCTGTATCCGTTCCTTTCGACTTCTCTTTCTCTTTTCCTCGTTCTTTAATAAACCATGCCCTCCTCCTGTTCCGCTACGAGCGCGGATTTCTCTTTCATCCTGGTACAATCTGATTTCTCTGGGTGTACGCGGGCATACGCCGCGTACGGATCGATGGATTTGACAAATAATTTGAAAATTCTGTCACGCCGAATGTTGATAAATATTTTCGAAGTATATATATACATATATAACAAAGAGCTTAATTATTTTGTGTAATTTCAATTACTCGAAAGAAATTTTGTTCAAGTAAACAAGTCAACACAAAGCGTTTCTCTGTTTAAAATAATGTTGCAAACTACTTGATCTTAATCTAACAAGAGGCATAAAACATTTTATGACAAAACAGCATTTTACGCGATCACGATATCTCACTCGATGTAACCGCGGTCTAATGCTCCGCACAAATTGGCAGTTTAGTGTTTGTTCATTTTCATTACGGTCTTTTCGAGTATGATGAATTAAGGCAAACATGTCAGTTTTCTTAATTTAATTAATTTTTGACTAGATGCAAACTCTCAGAAATGTCGAAAGAAAATCTGCACATAATAAATTGATGAGCTAAATATTCTTTATATAATTATTAAAAATCCTAGGCATTTATAATCACTTGTTTCTTTAAAGTTTGCAGTTGTTAGTAATAATTTATATTAAAAATATATAAAATATAATTATATTAAAAATATTTATATTAAAGAACTAAAATAAAAAATGACACCTCCATACTGGAAAGCGTAAAATATTTATACATATTTATATATTCTGTGTATAGCCAGAGGAGGTGTAAATCTGTCTTTTGCGTGTCACATTTAATCGCGCAAAAATATTGCGTCGCGACAGGCCCCTTTCTGCCCGCTTACAATGATCAGGACTCTTGTTGTGGTGTTATTCGCGAAGCGGTGGTCTGGCTTGCCAGCAAGTGAAAGTTGCTCGGGCCACTTTCCCTCAGGGGAACCGAGCGATCGCTCAGTTGGCTTCCGGGCTGCGAAGTCGCGATAAATGCCAACCGAGAGATCCACCGCCCTGAAACTTGTGCCAAACTTCGCGTCATCCATTCTTGATGAATTAATCGAAAATTAATTCTGTCTTTTGTCTCAAACTACGACCTCTTAATAGACACCTTAATTTCTTACGCGCGAAGGCTATATTCACATCTTTAAATTCCGCAAGAACAAATATATATAGTGTATGCAATGGCAAATAAACCATGATTAGATGCGCATGATTTCCTTAGGCGGCATTTAAAGGAATGGCGCAATTATCGAATCGCAACACTTATGTCACTGCTTCCACATGCCTTCGCATCTCAATTAATAACAATTGTCGGAAAGCAAACCCTCATCACACGGTGACTTCCGCATGCATCTTTCACGGCAGGCATTCGTAGGAGTCGTGTGTACCGGAAACCGCGCGTGTCGCGGGGACGCGTGTGCGCGCACGTGCGCGAGAAAAGGGGCCGGAGTGTACAATACGGCATTGCCGCCCCCCACCGTAGCCTTGTAATTTTCAGGAGAATTGCGTGTTCGCGGGAAATGATCTGTAAAATTACAGTCGCGGCTTCCTGAGCGCGCGCGCTGACACGACGCGCGCTAGTGCGGACGAGCATATGCGTTATACCTATTCTGCTCGTACATACGATGCCGTATGCGAGTAAAGCGTCGCTTCGTGGACTTCGTACTACATCGCAAATTGTTTCCTTTAACGCTTGTGCCCCATTCTCTCTCTCTCTCTTTCTCTCTCTCTCTCTCTCTCTCTTTCTCTCTCTCCGCGGACTTTCTCCCCGGATCGATTCGTATAATTTAATTGGTTCGACGCGCCGCGCGTTGCGCGAATGCCCGCGCGGCTGGTTGCATCGTTAACACGGAACCGATGTTCCCTCTAATTTTATCCGTAGATACATGTGCGCGGAAACACAATTTTTCACGAACGGTTTCTATCAGAGCGTTGAAAAAGGTATTTTGAAAAACTGCATTTACACTGAGAGAAAAATATAGTTACTTTTGGACCCAAACATAATTTTATATTTCTAACAATAAATACAATTAACTTAACTGTACCCTGAGAAAAAATATTTGTTGAAAAACGCAAAATATATTTCATTTAACTAAAATATTATTCCGATACGTTCAACTAAACATTATTACAATGATATAAAATATTATATGAACGAATTATACTTTTTTTAATGCAACTAAAAAAATTGTTGAATCAACCATTGGGTTAAAGAACTGTGCAAATTTAATTCGTACAAACGATTTTTTTTTCTCAGTGTACGCATCATTATGTTGACCGTAATTATCATTAGAAATACTATAAAATTGTGGTTGGATCCAAAAGTAACTATATTTTTCTTTCAGTGTAGATAGTTGCCTAATTAATTCTCAAATGTCATCCTTGTTTAATATCCTGAAATTTCATAAGAGAAAAATGTCGATCCACACATGCGTATGAACATCTTATTTTGAGCTACAGCATCTTATACCTAATCTCATATTAACTGCCAACATATACCGATTGCATCAGATATTTATCAATGTATGCCGCGCGCATGTAATTTATCAATGTATGCTACGTTAATCTTCCTTAGGATGAGAACATAATCGGAGATCCTATTTAATGAAATGCGGCCAAACGCATTGCCCCGGGTCAGTTTCCGCGTAACTTTCGCCCGTGATGCCCGTGCGCTTCTCGTTACCCAACAATTACCTAATCGTGTCGTACACACAACGTCGATTAAGCGAACAGGCGTAACGCATCGATAATCGAGATGCAGCCTGTCTCGAGAAAAAGAGAGGCGAATCGTGCTCCACGTGTTACATTGTCAAGGACATGTATCTATCTTTTCCAACCAGTCACCAGGAAACGAAATAATGCGCTTATATATCAAGGAGAGAAAATATACCACACATTTAATCGACCGTACGCCATTCCTGAGATTACGAGAAAATAGATATCAATGCAAGAATTCCGCGCATTCATAGAGCTTGGAAATATATCCACAGTTAGCTCGATCATATTGCTATATCATGACGACATTAATTATACTTGTATTTCCTTTGCTGTGATTACCATTTGCAGAAGATGCAAATTTATATCGTCAACGATCGTAAATATTATTTGCGTGCAGAAATCAATTTACTATACATATATTCTTGTATAATAATTATTACATAGTCAGTAATAAACATATAAAAAAACGGAAGAAATTCATATCATATTATTACATATTAATTCGTCAGATTAAAGAATGAAATAACAAAAACGAGTCGATTTTATATTAAAAAAAAAAACAATTTAAAACTGCGTTTGAAGATTGTAAAACTATGTATTGACACAAAAACGTTATCTTTCATTCAAGCACTGAAGAGATATCCATGTCAGCGATATTCACGCTGATTATTATTCTATTGATGTTCTAGAAATATTTGATCTGAAATTAATTCAATGGTATATCGGTATTTTTTTCTAGCACGTGGAACTCGACGATTGATAAATGCGCTATCAGGCAAGAATTTGCAATTCAAAATTAGAATTATCATTCGCAATTAAAATTTTTATAAATTTCGATCTCACATTAACTTTTATCAACTGTTTTAATAAAATAGAATAGAAAGAAACATTAACTTTCTGTCGATACAAACTATATGTAGAAGGTGAACAGCGAGCGATGATGATCGAACGTATTACATCGATTACGTGGAACGTAACGGTTAAGAATTACCTAAAAGAATTACCACACACGAGTGTATTACGCGGACGGCCATGTTCCACGGCCAAGGACGATCCGCGATTCCGCGTCCCTGAAGGACATGTGCGCCTTTCGAAACCAGTTACTGAACGCAAGATCGCGGAGAATATAGCCGGATGTGGATTTATCTATTCGAAGTATATTGGTATCAATTTTCTGTAGATGTCATTTGCTATTAGAAAGAGAGAGAGAAAAAGAATTTATATATTTATATTATAATTCATTAAAAATATTGTTTAATTTCTGACTTTAGTTACCTATTATCTGATATTATAGCGTGATTAGTGCAATGAATTGTGCGATGATATTCACTTATTTCAAGAGAACGAGAGATATGTATAATTCTACCAAGGTATATAAACACATATAAGCACATTGGCATGCCTCATACGGAAGACATTCTGGCGAACATTTATTGCTCGTATAATGCATATCTGCGGCGGCTGGCATATAGTTATAAATCGTCCAGATCCTTTTTAAATGCTAACGCCGAACACGGTGCGGCGAGCACAGCCGGAAAACTTTCTATAACGAAATTATCGAACCGGTAATCATCATAAAATACACCCACGTACTTTCTAATCAAACTACTATTTAAAACACGTTCCGCGCAGAGGGAAACGAAAGGGCGAGTGACTAAAAAATGAAAAAAAAGAGATACCGATAATACTCGTGCAAACAAAGAAAAAGAACAAGAGATCGATTAATGGATTTCTGAATCATTTCACGAAAGAAATTTCATTTTAAAAAGACCGTTGCTTAAAACAAATCTTAATGTTAAATAAATATCAAACGAATACCTAAATAGACACGAAAAATTTTACTTATCTTAGTTTTGTAATTTTAATTAAAATAATATTATTTTTGACAATAACTGCAATAGCAATAGCTAATATTTAACTTCCATTAATATTTTCCGTTCGTCGCAAATTCGATGGTAAGTCAATGTGTTTACTTCTCGAGCACACGATTGCTTACCGAAAGATTGAGAAGCTACAGGTTGTCGCGATAGCGACAGTAATGCAGACAGGAAGTATTGCCGCGAGCGTGAAGGAAAGGGTGAAAGCTAAACCGGGAGGGGAGAAAACGCAAACAGCCAGCTGTATTTCCGCGATCTTAACCGATTCGAGGCATTTCCTCCCGCATGACCAATATTATTACTTATTTGAGTGGGCGACCGAACCGTCTCTCCGCTAATTCATTTAGAATATCAACACTTACGTCAGCGTCCGGTTTTAATGTCATGTCAATACCGGAAATTTGATCATTTTCTTTAGAAAAAATTTTCCTCCTGTCCCATAAGACTTCGTACGTGTGCGTTTCGTTTAGCTTTAATTTTTTTAAAAATAGTAACAGGATTGAGTATAGAGTACCATGTTACACACATACACACACAATGATTAATTCGTAACTATGAAAGATTGCATTCGTTCGTAATTTGGCTTCCGGTTCAGGTTGTTACGAGCGTTTGTTCTCACGATGGATGACGTATTGTGATCTAGATCAGTATGTGATATCATTCGCTGTTTCTCATACACTGTTTCGCTTAACAAAGTCACACAGGTAAAACGAGAAAACTCATTTCTAGCTGAGCTACGACGTGAACATTCGCAAGATTTCTCTACGAGTCTTATGAATAAATTTGTGCGTTTGCGCTTTTAAAACTTAATTTGCATGAAGCATCCCGATTTCATTTGGAAGTCATTAAAATCTAATATTTTGTTAACAAAATTTACATTAATTTTGGTAAAAAAAATGTTTTTAAATATACATACGTTTAATTTAATTATTAACCCAGTTAATTATGAATCTAGTTAATTATGCATAAATGTCATCACGCTTTCTGGCACACGCACGCATCAGAGTGGATTCGTCGTCTGCTCTCGTCTATCGTAGAGTGGGTCACCGGGTAAGGAGGAAACAAGCGAAAGACCACCGCTGCGTTCTGCGTCGTGCTTGAGGAAGCGGGAAGGCCTCTCCAACGAAAGCGAAAACCTCTTTCACTCTCTTTCGCATTACGCGGATACTAGCGAGCCTAGTTTCACTCTTCATGAGGCGAGCTTGTCTCTCGAGGCATAACTAACCAGGTTAAGAAACGGCCGATTTTCATTCAACGAACATCAATTAGCGAATGATAATCCAACAAATGAACAATTATAATGTTGCATATCAAATATTGCAATATTCATGCATTATCGAATTTTACTTCAGATATTCAGATTTTATATTATTATTTCTTTAAAATAAGTTTGATAAACGATAAATGTTTGTTATAATTCCAATAAAGACCCAATAAAAATTAGTAAAATTATGTACAATTATTTGGCATTCGATGTTCCTTTCTTTTTACTTTTTTATTGATTTCATTGAAACACGTGGCAATCGCGTCCAAGATACGTTAGCGAAATGTTTATCTTCAGCTAACGATCTCATAAAGTCTGTAAATTAAGTTTTTGCACGGCGATGAATCATCGCGATCGGTACAATAAACACCGACACGAAGCAAGTTTTACGACCATGTATTACACCGGTTTTCACTCCATAACACGAATCCTCTAAATTACATTCATACACATCACATTTCGCGCTGCGCTCGACGAGAAAATCCGTGCACGAGACTCTACGCACGCGGTTTTAATCCGGATATGCATGCGATATGGAGTCCACACGTGCAGTTGCCTCGCGGCTAAATGCACGCAAGCACGATATTCGTGTAAAACTTCTCCTATTTCTGGCATCTATTTACAATGTTAGCTCGCGTAAATAGTGCCCCTCTAACACCCCACGAGGACCGCTATTAATCGGAAATTATTCTCTACTTGTTAATTCCGCACATTATACAAATACGTTAAATTATCGCAGACTTTGCGTGCGAAACGATCTAATTTATTATCGACCGGCACGTGGATCCATATATTATAATTACGATGACTATGTATTTTTAAGTTTAATGAAATCAAGCTTATGAACGAATGCACATATGCATCGCGTACACAATGAAGATAATAAAAATATCTCAAAATATTTGCTGAAAGGATTAAAATTGAAAAGCCTTAAAGATTTGTTGGATCCGAAAATCAAGATCTAAGGACCTCGCGTGCGCTTTGCTCATTATGCGAATTTTATTCATACAATGAGCGATAGGAAACCATTTCTAAGAGGTCTAGCCGCACTCGGAGGAGCGGCCAAGGACGACTTCGTGGCTCACTGCGTGTTAGTTCGTTACATGCAATCATAAACAGACAATAATACTCGCTGTACATCCACAGCCGGCGATTCTTATTTCCTCTCACGCGTTCGGCTATTATATTCAACAAAGTAAATCGTAGAGTCCGCAAAGATCACGGGATGTTGACGGTGAGCGTTCGAGAGAAAGAGAAAGCAGCGATATAAAATAGCCATTACAGTTTTCATCAACGAACTTCAAAGTAATCTAATCCGTAAAAATTAACCGTCTACAGATAAGAAAATTTATGTGCATTCCAGCGACGTGAATGCGCACTATATAGATTGTTGCATATGCACGCAGAACATTTTCCTGAGGAAAATATTTTAAAGAAAACCGCAATTACAATACAGCATGATTGCTTTGAGTTGCTACGATAATATTTTACATTATCTCACTTATGAGAATTTTGTAGAAAATAACGGAAGAGACATCGATGGAAACGGCATCAGGCCTATAGAAGTTATTTGCCAATTAACTCGATAATTTCGCGCGTATCGCTTTCACTATCGATAATATATGTCCTTGCGGCGCACCTGTTCACACCTTATAGCTAGCAAACAATTGGACAATTTCCACCGGGAATTCGATCAGGCCATATTTAGCACAGATCGATAAAAGTTCGTTACACGATGGAGTGCAATGATTATTTTATCTTATTAATGAAAGGCACCTTTTCTTCACACTAAAGGCGACAGTGAACTAACTGATCTGACACGTTATTGATCACTGGTAATCGGTTTAGTCGATTTGGCCGCCGTGCAACGTGCACATTCGCAAATCCACGTGCGAACTGTACATACATGCATACGTGAGCTTTAACTTGCTTTCGCATGAAACGTGAATTCAAAGGATTCCTTAATACCTCTAATGGTTTCGCACATAATCGCCTGTTGCACTTTTCGCGATGTCAAATATACGTATGAGTCACTTCGCGTGTCGCTCGTGTCGCGTTATCGCGCACGACAATATTGGAGCATTAATTTTTCATTTTACTCTCATTTGTTCTTGAGTTGAATTGCCAAATTAATCAACCCCTATCGCGCGGAGATTTCGCCGAAATAATAACTCGAAGCCGCTTCGGAAAATTTTAAAAGAAAACTGTGAGTCACCAGACTTCGGTCGCGCCTAAAAAGTAGCGATAGGAGTAATGAGGTCGTGTCGGGACTAAAGATAATGCCTCGCATGCACACACGCACACGGCGAAAATCTAAGAAAACATATGAGACTCCTACGCTATAATTCTTGCTTGCATTTTCACGAGGCGCTTCTCGAAGCGAGAGATAAGACTGATAAACATACGCGCCATTGTGCACGCCGTGTAATGCCGCCGGTAAGGCGGGAGGTTAACTTTCTAGGAAACGTGTTTCGGCCGCTTGGACGATAGTACGTTTTATACGAGCGAAGGAACGAGGAAATAGCTTTTCTTAACGCTATTATATGGGAAACTTCGCGTGGGAAACATCATCCATATATGCGATGCAATAATAATACAATACGACTCCAAACTATATATAGCGCACGGAGTGCATTTCGGAATGATAATATTAATTACATTATGATACAATTATTCGTCCTGTTGCAAAGGTGTGCCGGGACGCTTCTCGCCGTGTGTAATTCCTTTCTCATTCCGCGCGCAGTCATCGCGAGCGCCAGTGCGCGCCTAATAATTAAAGGAGACTGAAGCTAATTAGAGCATGCTCGAAAAGAGAAAGTGTTTTGGGAAAATAGAAACGATCGCCATGCTTCCGGCACTCCGAAGGAACTTATTACATACTAATATGCGAGTTTGACGCCGCGGATTAATGTCTTCGCGGAGTCACCTAAATTTAATAACGCTCGGATATTATACGTTGTGTGTTCTTCGGTGATGCATGAAAGGTGAAAGAGAAGAGCTTAGGCGGAAGAAGCGGCGCGTGAGTTATGCAATAACGAGCTATCACGACTTGAGTTTTCATCCGTGCAATTTTCATCGCGCGATCGTAACGTCGCTACGTTACACCGGGTATACCCTGCAATTGCAAAGTACCTTCGCGTCTCTAATAGAATCTAAGTTAATGCCGGTTACGGGCCGTACGTCAGAAGGGACGATGGTGGCTTACCGCACGCACAAATCATTGGCGTACTGACAACGGCACGAGATTTACAGATCGTAAGTCAAGTTCTTCCCGCCCGTCGCGTTCCGCGTTGTGTTGCCTCTTGATTTTCCCTTCCAGGTATAGTTAACCACAAGAAAATGCTGTTTCACAATTTGACATTCTGCTCGTTCAACGTCCATCGTGATTATTTCACGTTGCTCCGATTGAATTTAAATTATTTCTCTCTCTCTCTCTCTCTCTCGTGTTTCCCTTCAGAGAATCGATGAAGCAATTAAATTATCGAATAACATGTAATTTCATAATTTTTTTATATTAAAATTTTTATTTGTTCTTTTACGATTTATTTCTTCGTAAATCATGATTGTATAAAGTCCAAAACTATATAATAATTTTTTTGTTTCTTCTTCTTTATTTTATATGCAGAAAATATTTATAATAACCTTTCTAAATAAAATTATTCTTAAATTTCTCAACAATTTAAATTTAAATTTGTTTAGCTTCGATGAATGCATTACAACTTTACAATGTTATAAAACGAATATTATGGTGATTTTAATCACGGAAATAGATCACAACGATGGAGTCGCGATGGCTAAACAATCGCATTTGTTTGGAAAAGGTTTCCTGCGGCCTTGGTCGATGGTTATTTCGGACGGGCGGCCTATCCCACGAGCTATTGTGTATCGTAGATTCGATTGATCGCGGAAGGTTTATCGACGGTGCACTGTGCGCCTATTGTGACGGGAAAAATTGCACTTGCAGAATAAGCGACATTTCCAGCTTCGTATACACGGTTTAACTGAAAGTTTACAACGCCGTCTAAAGCGACAGATCAAAGCGAAATCCCCAACGACGAGCGTAACTTGATTTTCCGAAGCGTCTGTGCACAGCTGTTGTTTACGGGACAGGTGAAATGAATTGGCTCTTTGAAGATATGCATTTAGATGCCGGCGAGTTACAGTTATTATCGGGAGTTTCGAGAAGAACGGCGGGAGTTATGCCAAAAATGCATTCACAGGGCATCCTCGCGTGTTCACCTGCCTAGACGTTCGCGTGTCGTCAATTACGTAAATGACTGGCAATATTGGAACGGTTACTTTGGAGAAAAAGAATAAGGACGGAAACTATTTCAGAACTCGATCAAATATATCCTCGGCGCGCATTTTTCTACAAGCATTTTGCTAGTTCTCCAAAGTGAAAAATTATTCAAAAAAAAAAAACGAAATTTTGAGAAAGTAGAATTCACAAGAAAGTAGAATTGAGATTTCCAATTGCGAACGATGACGTAATGTAGCACACTTGCGATCGCGAAAATCGATAAATCTGCGTGGACAGATATAAATGTGCGGTATACCGTAGCGATGATGTGTGCGGTTTTGTCACCGCGAAGTGTAATCTTAAGAGCATGCTACCAAGGCAACTATCTAAACAACGAAGCGCTCTGCAACGCAGGTTGTACGTTTGTCGGGTTTAGTGTTTTCAGCATTTAAAAAGCGTTTAAGCCTCAATGATTTATTAACCGATCTATCATTTTCACGAATTACTAAGAGATTCATCGCGAGAAGTGTGGTAGAGTCCGTTTTCAATGTCATATTTGAATAACTGCCACACTCCTTAAAGAATCGCCCATTAAGGTCGTACAATTCTATCATTTTATTTTGATTCATCGCATTAAGACATTGGTAAATAGACATTTTGTGTCTGTTGATGTATTAAAAATATTTTATGGTCACTCTTCGAGACAAGTAATGGTTCTGCCATAGCTACGTTAAAAGTGGAAAGTGGAACACGTACCTGCGATACGTGCGTATTTATGTCCACCGTAATTAACTTTGTTATCTTCTCAACTTTTATCTATTGGTGCAATTAACAAAATGCAACTGCAAAACTAGTCCATATTGCATGTTTGCGCGAACGTCGTTAGTAACATCGACAAAACTTTTACAAAGCGCTTATGGATTTCAGATTTTAATAATCGTAATTATTATTTATATTTATAATTATCAACCAATGATTAAGCGCGTATTTATTAAATTTGTTTTATCTATATAGAATTAACAAATAAATTAATACAAATTATGTGTTAAAATTGTATTAATTTTTTATAATTTATAGAATAATAACTTTTTATACAATCAAAATTATCTAGAATTAATTAATAATTGCTTTTATTTACATTTTTCTTTAATTCTTTATAGTTATCTTGATAATATAAAGTACCAACAAATTTTTATCTAGACATCACCGATTAATGTAATATTAATGTAGACTTAAAAAAGGAGAAAATAATAAATTAAATCTGAATAATCAAATAAACCTCTCATTGAATAGATATCAATTAACAGTTATTAATGTTGGTAGACTTTATTAGTCCAAAAATTGTTGGCATAAGAATGAAACAAATTTGCGAAAAGTATAAACTCTAGAGATTTATTTGCGTCGAGTTTTCGCGTCGAAATCGCGATTTCCGGTACCGCGAATATAGTAGTGGCTATCTCCAAAGGCCGGCTATTGTAAATAAACCGGGGGACAAACGAGGACATGGCGAGTGCAAGAGAGATAGTGACGCGGGGGGTACGGAAATGCAGTTCTCGGTGAATGAATGGATAAAATCAGGAAGATCCCCCGTGTCCCCCGGCCCCGATTACATCGTACCCGAACGAGACACGCTGCTCCCCGCCCTTTCCCTCTCGGTACCGGCGATAATGCCGCCTCGCAACACGAGATTAGTTCCGCAGAGTTAGCCGGCCGGCCGACGAGCAGCCTTGAACCAAATTACGGGCTGCCGTTGTTTAGTTGTTTAGCCATCGTACGCTGTGCAGAGAAATCCCGGGCGGGAGCGCCTAAGGCGACGCTACAGGCGCGGTTCGATCGCGATCTCACTTTCCGCTCCTTTAATCGACTCTACACGGACGCCGATTATTTTTAGCCAACCGGTAATCGGCCGAACGTCTCTTGTTTTATTGTACCTACTATGCACGAAACACATGCCATTAAAATTTTTCAACCGCAACGCGTGTCCCTCTGCTACCAAAAAATCTCGTTAGCGACTTGAGAGTACGATCGCTCGTATCCTATCCCGCGGTTTTGCGTAAATGTGTATTCAACACACCTGCCGAGACAGGACGCGGTATTGTGAGTGTAGCCTTGAATTTACAGGCACGACTGCAACAATAGTTGAATAGAACGTGTTGGTACATCAGAAACCGTAAACCTCGACAAACCTCTTGCGCGAGAGCGGACTGCCAAGTCGATATTCCGTAAACCAAAGTGAAAAAAGTGAAGAAGTGATGGAATTTGCATACCGTCGAATAGAGTTACGTTGCCCTTGGTAACATTTTAAAGCGGTATAAAGCTCGAAAAAAAATGACAAACTATTCTGAACGGAAATTCTCCGGCGAGACAATTCGGCATTCGCGATTTACTTAAAGTTTATAAATTTCATTGCTTTATACAACATCGTTTCTTTCTATGGTTAGTTAGTATATTTCATGTTATCAGACATCAGTTGCCATTACGGTCCTCATATGTCATCGTTATCGTTGTGATTGTAATTAGTACAAGCCATCATTATTATCATTATAAATATAATTGTCATTATTATCATTATCATTGTAATTATCATAATCTTTTTATTTTCCTCTGATTTCTTAATAACTGACATCGCAGCATGACAAGGCACGTTCTCATAGCCTTGACAGTCGACCCGACATTCCCCAGACTCGATGACTATCGAAGTAGAAACACGAATCTAAATAACAAAACGATTTTGTCAAATATAGCAGACGATTAGAAATATGTAGGAAAGATGCATATACGTATGCGATAATTTATCTGAATTTAGTCAAAAATATTCCTGTGCGATAAATTTTGTAGCTGTTATATCGATACAACTTGTAATTACTAATAACTGAGGAGCGTTTATAATAACGTTACAAGAACAATATAGCATGGAAAAGTAGACGAATAGAGGTGGGATGGAAAAAATGATGTTTCTGATTTTTGAATAAGCATCTTCAAGGCTGCCGACTATTTCATATTCTTTTTCTCCATTTTTTCCACACGAGAATTTCAGTTGTAAATAATGTAATGAAAAAATTTAGTATTACTTACTGTTACACACAAACACAAAAAATATAGTATTATTTACTGTTAGTTGAATAATACGTAACATCATGTAAAAATAAAAAAATAAGTTTTTTAGTAAAAATGATTGTTAAGTTTTAAATTCTTTTATACATTTACATGTACTCATATATTTTTTGCGTATCAATAATGTTTTAGGATAAATTCATAAAGTCTAAGGGAATTGTAAGAAAAATACTAAAAGCCGGAAATATTAAAAATACGAGAAAAGCGGAAGATGTAGAAAATTGCAAACTCTCATACATCGTACAATAAATACGGCGGTAAAAAATGTTACATTGTATACCGGAAGTTTTGGGAAAGAAGGGCATTGTATAAAAACGAATGAGTGCTGCGAATATAGATTGCTTGTCAATAGCTCTTAATTGAGATGTTCTTAATATCTCCACCGAAATTATCATTAGAAAAGAGTGTCTTTAACGGTCAAAAATTTCGGGCGATCTAAACACTCGAACAATCCTACAAAAGAGGATTTCTCGCAATGGAACGGATTTGTACATAATACTAATGTTATTTGTAAAAATAAGAACTGTAATTAAAAATTATGAATATTTTCACCTAAACAAATTGAATTTGCAGGGAAACAAGGTAAAGATGGGCCAGAGGAAAAGAAGGATGCTGACGGCGAACTCTGGGGCAACGTGGAAGCGCAGGCCGCCTTTCTTGGGCCCAATCTCTGGGACAAAACTTTGCCTTACGATGCCGACCTGAAGGTATTAAACCATGTATGTATAAAGGCGCGAAACGGTAAGCCTATAATTTGGCTGAATATAATCCCAAAATTCCATCAAATAAAATCGGAAATTAAAACTAATCATGTGTCGTACGTTTTATCGTTTGAGTACTATTATTGATTTTATGTAATCTATGTTTTTTTGTGTGATTTTCTATCCATTACTTATTACGACGATAACGTAGGACGTTACTGTTCCTTATGCATCGTCTTTAAAATCATTTATATGGGTTTTTCTTTATATCATTGATTTGGAAATGTGCTCCGCAGGGCTCATATATATCCCGGAAATTGCTACATACGCACATAATTGAATAAAAAATCAATGTAGCAGACCATTGTAACACTTATTCCGTTATAATTCGCCTTCCTGGGTCGAGAAACCGGGAAGCCGAATATTAAGTCGCTATGCAATCGCGACGATAGCGGTCGCTTTCTCCGTTATGCCTCGGCGGAATCGAGGAAGTTTCGGCTATTCTTTTCTATCTCCATTATTATATTTTTAGCCAAACTATCTAAATAACTTATCGAAAAAGTATATCCTTTTAGATAACTCTCTATAGAAGAGCGAAACTTTTCTATCTTCTAAAGAAAATAATACTCAATTACATGTAATATTACGTAAACTATTTATCCTCTTAATTTATACGATTGTTATACATATATGGAAATATATATACATACAATATACATTGTATATATCCATATATAGCATGCTGAATTAATAATCATTGAATCATCTGTGCGATACAAATAAACTGAAAAATATAAATAATGTAATTTTGGGGAAAAGCATATAAATAAACCTGTCTTCATAAACCTTTCGCTAACTTTCACCACTTGTGTTGCTTCCACCGCGATACGCCGTTTGAGTCTCGATAAAGAAACAGGGCAAAATGAAATAGAAATGAAAAGATTTTTCTACACGAAAGCCTATTTCTTCATTACATTCAAAAGTTTCGCTTGGAACTTGGTTTTATATGCTTTTCAAAATTAAAAGCACAGTATATATGTAAAGTGTGGACAGCTTTCATATTAATACTATGGTAGCTTTACAAAACTTGGGAGAATTTGTATATTTAAGCAAAATATTAACTGATTGCGTATTTAATAGATAAAGTTATCGCCTCCATTCTAAATTAACATAAAATATATCTTTAGTCTCGTTACTAATTGTATTTTTTTATTTATATATGGCTGTTTTATTGTTATTTATGCGTCCGTTAAAAATGTGGACTCTAAACATCCTCCTAGTTCACCTAGAGGTTCACAATAAAAAATAAATCTTGTTCGAACTGGATAAAGCTCCGAGAAACCGTCGAAATAACACCTCAGATCTTTGTTAATAGTACGTCGATCTTGATGAGTTTCTTTCCGAAAACGGCATCCCCGTCGACGGTGTGGCTGGTGGTGGACAGGGTGCCATGCCAGGTAGCCAGCTTCATAAAATTAACAACACCGAGCCAGCTGGACATCAGGGACCAGCGGGTCTACACTTGGAACCAGTTACCAAGCGTGAGAGATCACCGTCGCCGAGCGAATGCTGCTCGCCGGACACCCTAAACCCACCCTCACCCGCGGATTCCAGTAAGTTAAAATACAACATTCTCGCTCTCTCTCTGACTTTTATTCCTCGTCGTAGCGAAATCGAGATCCTGAGAAGTGTTACCCACGATTTCGTACAAAGGGATAAAAATGTTAGACCTCCAAAATATTATCTATATAAAGATGAATATTGAATACCTTTTAGACAATGAAGTACTCGATAATGTGGACAAAATTGCGAAAAATAAAGTGTAAGTACACGGAATAAGAGAAAAATGCAATAGAAAGTCATAAATGGAAAGTTCGACTGAAAGTAAACGGGCTAAAAACAGAGTGACGAAAGAAAAGTACAAAGAAGCCGCACTGACGTAAATAATAGTAGCTACACTTTTACACAAGATAGAGAAAAGATAAAGGAATTAATATACGCTATCTCAGAATCTGTGTATTGCGATAACGTCGAGCTTGTCGAGTACATCGCAACAAATTAGACTAACGTCGACATTGTCAATTGTTCCCCTTCCGCGCAACAGATTCCGAGGACTCGTCACGAATACAATATGGCTTGTCTCTTGTAGCGCTCTCGATGGCCTCATCGGGGCGAGACTTCGATCCACGTACTCGGGCCTTTTCCGACGAGGAGCTCAAACCCCAACCTATGATCAAGAAATCGCGGAAGCAGGTGAGCCTTCATTTATATAATTATATTGTTGTTCGCGTCGTGGCTTCCGACGTCAAATTTGCCAGCCATCGAAATAAACCCCGCTCGAACTACGTTTTTTTTGCGATGCAAATGAGTACCAGCGTTCTAACGTTCTTATGCTCTTTCTCTCTCTTCCGTTTGCGGCCGCAGTTCGTTCCGGATGACTTGAAGGATGACAAATACTGGGCGCGTCGTAGGAAGAACAACATGGCAGCGAAACGATCGCGAGACGCGCGTCGCATGAAGGAGAACCAGATAGCACTCAGGGCCGGCTTCCTCGAGAAAGAGGTGAATTTTCTCACGACTAGAAATTTGAAACCACTACATAGACTGCCTCTACCAAGTAGCAATTGCATAAAATTACTGAAAACATTTAAGGATATAAGATTGGAAGAAAACTAAGTGAGATTGAAATTTCATAGACTTCTCATCAAAATTCAAATTACAGAAGTAAAATTATCTCTAATGGCTACATGATGAATTGCTTGTATCAATTTCAAGCTCGTCTCGATGCAGCTTATTGTTTTATACAAAAAGAATTTGACGCTTCAAGAATTAAAATACTTATACTATTTGCCAGAGTAATCGATTTTTCAATAAATGTCTTCGTTTATTGAAAAGGGAAAATTTTGATCGAATCCTCACTTTCTCGCTTCATTTGCAGAATATGGGTCTGCGGCAGGAGCTGGATCGGTTAAAAAACGAGAACATGTTGCTACGCGACAAACTGAGCAAGTACACGGACGTCTAACACCCCGTTGTCGGCCATGCACCAGCTCAAGCAACACGCGAAGAAAGAGAGAGAGATGCAGATACGAGGGTGCATCACACCCAGCTACAACTCCCTCGCTTATAGTCGCAACGCATAGCAGCCTCCGCGTTCGCGGAGGAAGCCAAGGGGATGCGGAGCAATGTTGACGACGACCACCAACTCCCGAACCGACTGCCGCCGCCCTAAAGCCGACAACCAACTTCCTCAGAAATCTCCGAAGATCCTATTTCTCTATCGTTCTCCTTCTCTCTTTCTCTCACTCTCAAATAAAATTCTTGTTGAGTCCTCGCTCCTTGTCCTGCTCTAGAGAACTCCACTTGTAAATAGTTATATGTATAGTTAGATTTATACACAAATACACACACGCGCGTGCGCGTACATATATGAATATATATATAAGAGAGAGAATATACATATATATATATATATTCATATATATGTATATGTATATTTGAAATAAAAGGAAAAAGAATATATTATATATACATATATATACATATACACACATACACGACACAATGAGTATGCGTTTGAGGAAGAAGATGCGTTCGTTACACGTAAATAAATCCGCGCATGCAGCGCACGACGAGACACGCCGATTTCGCCGAGCATTCGAGTCCTCTAAATTTGCACAGCGAGCCATATTACGAGATGGAATTGAATTATTACGAGAATAATAAAGCTACGTGTAAAAGACGCAAGTTTTCGGAAAATCGTGCTTCTTCGGCGAAGAAAAGACACGAATCTCGTCGGCGCTGAGCACTGCCACACGTAAAGAGCTATATCGTTAGGTCGACATGGAGCGGAGGCGAGCAATGATTGGGAGAACATGACGCTTTTCTGCGCACGGGTTAATTATCCTGGTTCTCCGAGAATGCGTTAATTACTGTAGCGTATCTCACGTGGTGATGGTACACAAGTGATTCTAGTTGTTTTAATCGTAAGATAGATGATGTACGTGTTTCGTTTTCATCGTTTCTTTTCTCTCTCTTTCTCTCTTTAATCTGTCTACCTATCTCTATCTCTCTTTTAGCGTGTAGCGAATCAATCCGGCCACGCGAGGAGGAACTGCACTTGGAGTGCGCGGAAGATGTCGCGCGACGCGACTCTATCCCTTTTCTTCTTTCGTAAAGTAAAATAACGCCCGCTGGCCCAACGTCGGCGGCTTGGGGCACGAACGATGGAACCTGCCCATCCCGAAATATATCATTTGTTGCGTAGCGAACAAACTTTTGTACAGGATGCCCTCTTGTAAAATATATTTTAAGATGTATCGTGTCATTCTAACGAGCGACGGTTACGAGCGCCGTGTCTCTTCGACGGGGTTTCATCAACGCAGAACGTGAGACAAACGAAACGATATGAAACGAAGCGTGTCCGACGATCGGCGCGCGTAGCCTCCCAGAAAAAGGGCGCGTGCGTCGTCGGGGGCTTAAATCGTAGGCGTCGTCGTAAAAGTAACAAAAAATATTACATGTACACGACACGAGGATACGACCATCGTGCTTAAATGTAAGCTAGCTACACAGGCTCGCGTGCACTGGCCCCTTCTTTTTAAGTTTTTAGATGTTTATTTTTCCATCACCGTGAGAATCGGTGACGGTGATCGAGAAGAGCGAAAGTGGAACCGATGAGAGGAGATATGCGCTTTTTATCAAGTAGCTATAAAAGTTATAGCTCTAGAGAGAATCTATATTGTACAGATCAACGCGAGATTGAACGATAACCGACGGAGAGCGATTCCTGCTCGTTGCAAAATTTAGTGACAATAATAGTGACCGATGTATCATGCGTTTTTAATAATGTGGACGAGGAACCAGAACGACGAGCGAGATTTTGTAACCCCATCGCCACACGATGATTTTAAAAAGTAATTACACAAACGCCAGGGCGAAGCTCTTACTTTCGCTAGAGATTTTATGTACCGACGATACGTAATAGTCTGGTTTTTTTCTTTCAACCGTATGAGAGAGAGATTGCACTCTATGCGCAAACCTGAAACACGTTTCTGTACATATACCACGACTTTATCAGACAAGAGAGTAAAAGAGATCGATGTAATCAAATTTTAATTCAACTTCGCGTTTGATTAACGACAAATTCGCTTTAAGTAACACAGGACAATTTTATTGACCGCGCGTGGAAAACATGTTGCTTTCGCCTCGAAAATCTATCGAGCATGTTATACATATATCCGTTTAATTATTTTTCATACTTGTTTCTTATATACAAATAAAATTGAATACGTAATTGTAATTTCGTCGGAATCGTAAGATTTTTTTACGGACTGACTGTTATATGTTTATGCCGCGAGCGCAATGATCCGAATGTTCGATGCCTTATACTTCTTCGAGTAATTTGCCGAAAGTCGCGCAAGAAATCGTCCGATTATAATTTTTTCACGATTGCCTTGCACATTCTAACAGAAAAATGCTGCGTAAATGATGAAAAATTCCGCGCGAAATCTGCGATGGATTACTAAATCAACATCTTGCGTCGGCAGATTTTGCGAATTCGCTTTCGCCCGATAGTATCGCATATAATTTGTGTAGCGGCACAAAATTTTATTTTTTGAAAATAAAACACGTTGTAAGTTATCTAACGAAACAGCTGCTGCATGGCTTGTTATCTCGACGCAAAGAATTAAACGGAAGAAAGTAGCGTACGAAAAGACGTAATAGCGGAAAACAGAATTTCGCGTTTGATTGTATACGAAGTTTCTCATGTTATTCTTTAAAAGCGTATAACGTAGACTGCAAGGAAGTTTTTCAGTTATCTACAATATCTATTTGAAGTTTAACACGAGCCAATATCAGCTCGTATATGTTCTGCTTGTTACGCACACTTGTCGTCATTAAGGGCAATACAGAATTTTATAGTCAAGGAAAACGATCTCTTTTATTTACTATTTATTCAGCATAAATTTGAAAGAAAATGACCTTGAGTTGCAGGGTTTTTGTTCGAAAGTCACTGGCGCTAAAAATTGAATCGATCTTTTACTCCATCACTTTTTCAACGCTATTAATGATGCCGGGTGTGCGATATAACGTGGATCTCGGCACAAGTTATTGG
The DNA here is from genome assembly GCA_011638315.1 of Tetramorium parvispinum. NCBI lineage: Eukaryota > Metazoa > Arthropoda > Insecta > Hymenoptera > Formicidae > Tetramorium > Tetramorium parvispinum. Next base: position 12,302 of record VBVR01000520.1, on the reverse strand, counting down.
CCTATAAGCGCGTTAGCATGATTGACACACATCGCAATTCGATTAATAAAAATAGTAATACATAAAATAGTAGAGAGTTATATAGCAGCGCGAGAGACAGACGCGGCTGCCGGCTTTGCTCCAAATAGAACGGTAAGAAAATGAGATAGAGAACAGACGCCGCGTCTTTTCGATAAATAATCGTCCGATCCACTTAAATAAAATATGAAAAAAAACATGAGAAAAATTAGATATGACCACCAACACAAGAAAACCTCTATTATATCACATTTCGAGAAATATATGTATTTGTTATTGTTTTAATTGAATCCTATGGTTGTGTACGCCATACCCTATTTTTCCACATACATTTCCCAATCTTCTTTCAATTATACATCTAATATAATTGAACGTTGTTCTCTTATATATCGGCTCATACGCTTTGCTTGTTGATTTTACAGATTGACTCCAAGTTTATTAAAGCAGAGTATAGATTACAATTTACAAAGATTATCTTTGTAAATTATATTTTATAAATTGTATTTATATGAATTTTATTTAAGAATTGATCATTTTTACAACATGTCTGTTGTTTCATTCAAATTATATATCAATATTGTCATCGTTCTTTAAATATTTTCACTAATACAATGCTGTTACAAAATTATTTTTGAAAAAATTAAATCTAAAATATTATATGTTTAAACTGACGATTGAACTAATTGATTGAACTTTAAGCTAAGAATAAAATGAATAGTTATATATTAATATATGCGTTCTATAGTATTATTTGACATAAGAGACGAGTATACTGAATGGTAACGACATCAGGAAGTCTTGAATTATGAATCAACAGGCAAACTCATAAATAGAAAGAAACTTAAGTCAATTATACTTCGTAACGTTCAAAGGTCAGTATGTCACTGACGTCTGAAATAAAAAATGAACTCGTACGTACAATAAGTTTTTAAATCAATACAGATTTTCCAGAAGTTCTCGATATATGATTTCTAATTTTCATATAAAGATATTGTTATTGACAATATGCTATTCAAATTATTCTTAGTAGACAATGTTAAAAGAGTTATTTAAAAACCAAATATTTTAATATAAATGACAAACTAATTAATTTTGAAATAATTTATATAATACGTTTTTCTACCGTGAGAAATTTAGCTCTCATGTTTAGTTTCTTTTTGTATTTAAAAATTGTTATGTAAATTTAAACAACTATTATATTTTGCAATTAATATTCAGTCGTTTACTGTGATCATCGTGTGATCGGCACTAATTGGCATCAAAATATACTAAACAGTAAATAAATGTAATATTTATACGCAGTAAATCGCAGATAAAGAATTGTACATAATTCAGAATTAAATATTAAAGCTAATTTGTTCTAATCTATATCTATTCTAAGATAACAAGATATATGAAGCATTACATTTATAATATATGATAAATTATTTCATAATAATTTCACGTCATCGATTGGTTTGCTTTCTAGACCTCTTTTTTCAAATTCCTTGAACGTTGCACAACATTCACAAAAATTCAATTACGACTGTTATCGCGCATTAATTATTAGAATATGGTGACATTTTAAACGTCATTTTTAATGTTACTAGAACAAAATATTGCACGCGGGCGCCATTTATCAATTTTTTACTTTTATGTAAAAATCATAATAGATAAATAAGACATTGCAATAGTTCTTGGAAAAAGAATATTTGTTGTACATTTGTACATTTTTGTCATTGTATATGCCTAAGTACGGTTCTAAGATACTGCAATTTTTTTCCATCACACTTAAATCACTGGAGCGTTAATCTAGAAATAATAATAATAATCTAGAATTAATATTTATATTAAGTGAATAAGCAAAAATTTTCAAATGCAAAAAGTGTTCAAGTCCACGTAACACTAACAAGATGATTATCGTCCGACATCGTAATGATATCATAATGAAACAGCTATTCATACATCCCGTCCGCTATTGTTCCTAACTTCTGTTGAGTAAACGTGTGGCACATTTGCTTAAACAGAGGCATCATAATCTCCATACGTAGGCATACCGTTAATTGTTAATAGGAATTAATTGTGCCAAACAATTAACGTTGAATATTTATGCAAAACTATTGCGTTTCGTGGCGTACTGAGGCATTTCGCGCCGTACTTGCTTGTTCGAGCATCGTGGCGCGAATGGTAGTCTCGATGATAGTGTGGCGACCTTGCATACACAAGCATACTATACAAAATAATCACTAATACAAATTCAATTTAAAGACTAATACTTCTTATTCACCTTGACATTAAATTTATAATTGTCTATTAGCAATCATATTATATTAGATTTATTTTTTCTCTCTTAATCAATATCTCGACTACTTTTCAATATTTTTAATATTTAATATTTAATAAATATAGTATTCGCTGATCTATTATTTTGTGTTCGTCCCCCGTTAGTTTCTGTTTGTAAATATCTACTAATAAATATCAGAGAATATATTCAATAACCTGTAGCACTTGCTTCGTATAGTTAGTATGAAATAAGTGTTCAATACGGAAATATCGGATAAATTACACAAGCGTTTTATATTAAATAATATCAAGATAGTTGTATTTTAAATCATTAAAGTTTTAATCGTTCAGGTGGCCTATCTTCTACCCATTGTGTTTACTGAAATATGCTCTTCAGCATTCTACTATTTAATGAAATCACTTTTTTCGAGAATGGTTCAGTTAGCAAAAATACCAGAAAAGTTGGACTCCAATGACAAAAATATTACTAATATTAAACCATTTAATATCAGTGTCTCTTCAAAGGTAATTCATTAACAAATAAAATTTTAATAAATCTTAATTTCTAATAATCTCTAGATTAACCTGAAAGCTAGTTTACTCGAAAAGTACAAATTAATGAAAAATGATTAACAGAAAGATAAATTGCTTTCAGCTTGTAGAAGATTTACAGATCCGATTAAAAAACATTAGGAAAAATGATAGTTATGATACTAACAATGTCATGCAGAAATTTTTTAATTACTGGGCAAACAGTTACAATTTCAAAAACTGCGAAAATTATATTAATAAGTATCCGCATTTTAAAACCACTATTCAAAATAAGAAATATAATCATTGATAGGAAAACATAACCTAATAAATAATTTTAATAATCGTATATATACTTTTGTAATTAACTGTTTTAAGATTCAATCCATAATAAGAAAAATTAGTAATTCATTTTGAATTATATTAAAAGACTATATTTAATTGATGAAACTTTAAAATTTATTTATTTAATTCATAATCCTTAATTGTACAATTAATGTTAGAAGAATAGAATAAAATCGAATTTCTAATTTATGATAATATTCAGATGAATTGATACTCAATACATTTGAATTCTTGATCTATTATTTTCAATACTTATTTTATACAATAATTATTTTCAATAATTTCTACTAATTCAATTAATATTAAAAAATCATTTCCTTATGTGCTTCATACTTATTTAGTAAAAAAGTATTCTAAGTATTTTTTACAGAAAGAACTTTTGCATCCTGTGTTTCAAAAGGAAACGGTTAATTATAAAAGAAAAAAATTAATGAATTGAGGAGAAATAATAACGTCATAATAAATTATTCTGCATTTAATACAGGTTTAGACATTCACTATGTTCATGTAAAATCCAAGTTGCAACAAAAAAAGAAAATTTTACCCATACTAATGTTACACGAATGGCCTAATAGCTCCACAATAGAATTTTATAAGATTATATCACTATTGACTGAAGCGAGACAAGATTACTCTTTTGTATTCGAAGTGATAATACCGTCTTTACCTGGATTTAGTGCATCATCTAGTTTATCATGTATTCATATAAATGTGATTTTTAAAACTTATGTTAAGTCTTGGACATAATAAATTTTATATTCAAGATGGCGATTAAGGTATCTTTATTAGTCGCTTTATGATAGGTCTATTTCCAGAAAAGTAAGCTTTTTCTGAAGATTACTTTCTAAAGATTAATTGCATTAAATCTTAAAGATTCCTAGTATTAAATTATATATAAAAAATAAATATTTTGTTCAAATTTTAGCGTGTTGGGAACATATTCCAACGTGCGTGCATTGTTGAACAAGAACGGAAAAGCTCCTTGCATCACAGATATCGTAAAAATTCATAAACAGATAATGTTATCAAATAAACTTCTATTCAACTATGAAATACCTTCACATTTTCATACTACGACAGAGACAATTGGTATGCGACGCATAATATAAAAATATATAAAAAATTTAACCCTATATAAAAAATTTAACCCGTTTAAAATGGGAAGATTGGGACATATATGTGCATTGAAAACTTAGCATTTTTAAAACGTAATATATTCATTCAGGAGTCGGTTTGAACGATTCATCTACTGCTTTGGCTGCATATATTATTGAAAAATTATCAAATGGCACACTATATACTTCAAGAAAATTGATGAATTTCTGCACAAATATTCTTATGACGAATTGATTGATAATTTAATGATCTATTAGACGTCGAAATGCATAACTACGGTTTTGAGAATATACGGCGAACAATTTAACGATCTGCAAAGTGCATGCTTTAAACCACTTATTAAACATTTGTACGTTTTCATCGTATTCATCACAAATATATGTATATAATATTATTATTTTATGAATTTTTATAATAAAATAAATGTAAACATTAAGTGATATTTTCTTTACAGAAAAAAAGTAACTGTCCCCTATCATTTCTTGACAATTTTAAGGGAAATCCCAAAATCTTCAGAAAGAACAATTACAGCAAGAAACCTTACTTGCTCCTAATGAAAATCTAAATAGTCGCTTTCCAGTTAGCAATTGAAGAACCTGAATTTTTTGCGAAAAACATCTGGCAAAAAATTAAAAAATGGGACAAACCACGGCCATCTTTATCTCCAGGCCGTGACACTCAATGTGGCAACGTAGCATCAGCTGTTAGTAGCCGACCAGAAATATATACACAGACACACGTTTTTTTTTTTTGGAAACTTAAAAACTGACACATTCTCTTTCTCTGACTCATAATTGCTAGTATAATCACTGAACACAAATTTTTCATCTTTACGTTCTAATCTAACGTTTCATATTTCGTATCAATTCGGCCGGCACGCAATGTTGCCAAGTCATTGAGTGTCATGGCCTGGAGATAAAGATGGCCGTGGACAAACATAACGACAAATAGAAAAGAAACTCGTAAATATATTTACATTTCTTAATATGTAAAAAATATATATTATAATCATCCCCTTAATAATAAGTTATGAAAATATAATAGTTTGGTTAATATTTAATCAATATGAATTAACGAAACTAATTACATATTAAAAATAATTTTATATGAATATATATATATATAATATATATGTATATATGTGTATACACATATATATATATATATATAAATCATATTTTTAAATATCACTCTGTAATATCAAGTATATTATAATTTAATTATCAATAAGTATTTATATAAAAATATTTTTTGAAATTTATTCTTAAATTATCGTAAATCATTCTCAAACTATTAAAAAAAACGATTAAAAAATTGATTGGACATACAAAAATTGACTGGACATCGATAAAAAAATTTCATACGTAAAAACGACCAACTTATTTTATATCAGAAGCAAAATCCCTGAAGAGATTATTGGAGTAAAATATCTGCACAACAAAGTCTATCATTTACCCCTACCATCTCTGCCGACAATGACTGAGCTGTTGCAGCGCTATCGCCTCCATCGTTAGTCGTACGTTCTACGTCGTACGAAACGGACGCACAATGTGGAAGACTACGACCGTGATCTTTGTTATTAGCTGTGGCATAGCCATTTTTCTCCGGTAAGTTCCAATCATAAACCTATTTCTCACATCAAATGCTTTACAGAATAATATTTTCATTGGTGGAACTAATGTATTTTTCCTTTTCTCGTATCGAAATAATAAATAATTAACTACTAATCAATGTAACTCAATCATAAAGATGTATACTGCAATTCTGTCATTGCGCAGCTTTTTCACATGGTAAAAAAGCTGCGCAACAATATTATAACGATGTCGAACTGTCGTTAAGAATTACAGCATTAATGTCATTAATTCATTTCCCAGATCCAATCCTCCAGAAGTACCTGATTTGCCTGAAAAATTCTGGGGACCAGAAAAAAATAAAGGAGCCTCAAAGGAAATACGACCATTCTCTATTAAAGTATCGAAGTCGGTAAGTCATGAGAGAAAAAAGTCATTTATCTATTAAAGCACGTAATACGCTTTCAAGGCTGCACCTCTACACCGGTACATTATGTAAGATTGTAACAAACAGTGTTTTATATCTACTGATAAATATTAATTTTAGAATCAATTATGTAATACGTATTTGTGATTAATGCACATTTTGCAAGTTCTATATTGTTGAATCGTATGATATTGTATTACTGAATTAATAGATATTACTGATATTGGAAATCATAGTTTTTATTAACAAAAAAGCAATTGACTATATATTACATGAACAAACTTTTAACTATTCAAATTATAGCACATAACTTATCAGTTATGCTGATAACTTATCAGTTATATGAAAAATATTTGCAGCCATTAAAAATAGCAAATCTTCAGACATCAATTTAGCATCAAGTTTAAAATGTTAAATTTTGCATAAAGTCATAAGTCTTTTAAAAATACCTCGAATACGATGAAAAAGATAAAAAACACTATTGTTAAAAAGATTATATTTTAATATCATTAGATTATTGTTAATTAAAATGTAAAATACGTAAAATTTGTAAAAGATATTATATTGTTATTTCTGTATTGAACCATTTCAAATCAAATGCTGTATAAAATATTTAAATTTAAAAATCTCTAAAAAAATGTGAACTAAAAATAATAAATAATTCAGCAATTTTTAATTTGAGGTTATCGATCGCGACTGAGAAGAAAAACATAATTTTATTGCACTTTGAAAGAGTTGCTAATAAATCTTTCGTAGAAAAAGAGAAACGCGTAATTATTTTCAATTAAAATGCAATTTCTTGAGTAAGGTCATTGACGATCTAAATGAACGGATCACAAAGAGAAGAGAATTGGTGGAACCATTGGAGGATGCAGCATGGACTTACGGTATAAGTACGACATATTTGAAAGATGTTCTCGAATATTGGAGCACGAAGTATAACTGGTCTGAACGGGAAGCATTGCTCAATAAGTATCCCCAATACATGACCAATATACAAGGTAATAAATCTTTTTGTTCATTAGACCGCGTTTTGTAATTATTTTGCTATACATAGTTGTAAGACTTGCTCGGAAATAAGTGGTGGCAACCCGTTCATTAAATATCTTCTTTTTTTTTCTCGGAATTCGTTACTTCCCTTTTGTCTATTATTAGCGGAAAATAATACCTAAATGCCGGTCCAGATAATCAACCCAACCATGGTCTAACCCGTAAAAGTCCCGTTATCCAAACGACGAGCCGGTTTTGTGGCGCGTAAAGCGAACACTTTAGCAAAAACGAAGAAATCATTTTCATTATTTTCATGCCAGAATATAAAAGTGCAAATATTATTGCAAGAATAGTTGAACCTTGACTCTGTGTAAAGGAAATAATCATTCGCTATTTAATATGTAAATATATATATATATATATACAAATAAAATTTTATTAATTTAAAACACAAAGTTAATTCAATAAATTGAGACTAATTGGTTTATGGTCTATGATTTACAGGTCTGGACATACATTTTTATCATGTGAAACCTCACATCCCACCGGATCGAAAAAATGTAAAGGTTTTTCCATTATTGCTTATTCACGGTTGGCCAGGATCTATAGTGGAATTCCAGAAGATTATTCCCATGTTAACAACACCGCGCCCGGACAAAGACTTTGTGTTTGAAGTGGTCGTGCCGTCGCTTCCAGGATATGGATTCTCGCAAGCGGCTGTGCGAGTAGGATTGGCCACACCACAGGTAAAGTTCACGGAAAAATTTGTACACGGAAATTTATCGAATGGCGTTCTATTTACGCGTCTAAAAGTGGATTACAGTTTTACAACGCACCTTAAAAACCACAGAAAGCGAAGAAAAAAGGAAAAAAGAATTAATACAATCAATTTATTTTTTATTTATTATTTTCAGATGGCTGTTATATTCAAAAATCTTATGTTGCGTCTTGGTTTTAACAAATTTTACACGCAGGGCGGAGACTGGGGCTCCGCTATTGCTTCGGCTTTATCTACTCTTTTCCCGGACAAGTACGTATTATTAATAATGACTTGCTTAATAATTTAATAAGAGATAGAAGATACATAGAGATAAAAATATGAAAACTACGATCATTCTTTTGCAGCATTCTTGGCACCCATTTGAACATGTGTGTGGTTTCTGGCGGGTCTAGTACGATATGGACATTCATCGGTGCTTTTATCCCACCGCTCGTTGTCGAAAGCGAGCATGCCAATAGAATGTATCCCTTGAAACATCACCTAGGTCGACTTCTAGAGGAATCAGGATATATGCATATACAGTCCACTAAACCAGATACTATAGGTATGATGATTTTTATAGGCAAAAATTTTAATAGGAATATTTTTATGTCATTAATTTTTTTAAACGATGAATTAGATTTAATTAAATTATTAAAAATTATAATATATGTAAGATAAAAAAATTGTAGATTCAAATATTATATCCCAATATTACTTCTATCTACTTAAGATATTTCAGATATAATATGCAAAATAAGCTTATCTGTCGAAGAATTAAAATAATTGGAAAATATTTTTAAAGGCGCTGCTGTGGCAGGCTCGCCAGCCGCATTAGCAGCATATATTTTGGAAAAGTTCAGTACATGGACAAATCCAGAGTATAGGTTTCGTCCCGATGGCGGTCTCCTCGAGAAATACACGTTAGATGAGCTTTTAGATAATGTTATGATTTATTGGATTACCAACTCTATGACTACAAGTGTACGACTTTATGCCGAGCAATTTGTACCAGCTAATTTGGGATTCCAAATCGACGAGTGCGTTTTTCTTTCAATTGCAATTCTATTTTTATAAGATTTTTTTTTATATATAAGGGCTGGTTTTTCCAACTTCTTAATAAGATAACTAATAGTTAAATCATACGTCTGTCTCTGTTTTATCTTTAAATTAGATAAGTTCAGACGTATGATTTAACTATTAGTTAGTTTACCAAAAAGTTGGAAAAACCGGCCCTTAAAAATATAGCTTTTTTGTTTTATTTCTAATAACATATATTCAATTTCTAGATTGCCTGTTGAAGTGCCAGTAGCATGTGCGGCATTCCCTTACGAAATATTTTATCAGTCAGAAAGCATCATTCGTGGAAAATATAATAATCTGATACAATTTAATCATTTACCGCGCGGAGGTCATTTCGCTGCATTTGAAGAACCAGCTCTCTTAGCGGATGATGTCTTTAAGTTTGTGTCCACCCTTGAAGATCTCAAGAAGAAAAATGCCAAAAATGTGCCAAAAGCAGAGAAGAAAATAAAGGAGCCTACAAAAATTTGAAAGAATATTTTTAGCTGCTCCGTTTTAAGAGAATCATAAGATACGAAGTATCAGGTTGATAGATATAAAAACAATGTCATTATATTTTTTCAATTTTATATGATATGAAAAGTCTTTGAATAAAATGATTATTTTTTTCTAACGTTTTGTTCTTTATTCGATGATATTTTCGCTAAGTACAATTATGTGTTTAATTTTTTATTTTCAGAATTTGATTATCAACCGTTTAAAAAAACATTTCTTAAAATAGAAAACTTTTTCGTTTTATTTATTATATCAATAATATCCCAGCAAACACAATGTCACATGTAACGTACATGTTAGTTATAGTTTCCTACTTAACAGTATAACTGTTATACAACACGTGTGTTATATAAGTTATATTGTTGAGTAGGAAATTATAATTAACATGTATGTTACATTGCAAAACATATTTAAGTAAAATTTTTATCTCAATGTATTCAATATGTATATGCATGCATAACGTGCATATTTTTGTATCGTAATCTGTTTTTTTGTTTTATGATAAACAGTTGTATTGATGAGCTTAACGATGAGCTCAAGTGTTGATATTAATGACTATGCAAATGTATTTATATCTACGATTAAACGCGACATTAAAATTCGTTTTATTATTTTTATATTTGACGTATCGCAAATAACAGAATTTTATATATATTTATGACATAGAAACTTGAGATTTAATCTCATGTATTGTGTAATTGCATGCTAAATATATATTTTATCGAAATTGTAGAAAATATTTAATCTTTTCCGAAGAATCTGCTAAGGAATATAATTTTAAATATCCAGTCCTTCATGACTCTTGGAAATTGAGGCTTTCCGACCTATTCACAGATGACCGGACGACGTTCTCGGCAGGCGGCGAGCAACAAAGGACCCCATAAGAACTCTGTAGAAGGGGCAGCGACAGACCCTCTCCGAACCCCAAATGTGACGCATGATGCACGTCGAAAAGGAATTGTATGTGTTAGATCGTCGTGTGACATTGGCAGAGATCTGGACTTTAATCTCGTTCTTCAGTTTGTTTTTCGGTGCTACAGATAGTGACAAATATATCTTGCGCTGATAAAAATCTATTAGATTTTGCGTTCTGTATCGCAAATAAATATAAAAATAATTTTATGTGTTTCTGTCGCGTCGATAATTTCGTGTTACAGTTAGTTAATTAGTTTCTATCTTTTCCTACATTGTATGTTTAGAAATAAATCAAGTACCGATTAATGGAAATAATCCTTCAACGTGAAAACATGAATGTACCGAAATTACGGATCGAAATGTGAAATAGTCAGAATAGTTTAGATGTGTTTCACTAATGAGTCGAGCAAACCTTTCGTTGGCCTATCGATAGAGCGTGGCAAATGCACAGAACGAAGGGACGAGTTGGAAGAAAAGGGTATTATTCGTAGTCAGTTTTAGAAAGGTTCGCGGACGACCAAGCACGAGGCACAGACGAAAGCCGTCAGTTGGTCGCAGATTGCCGATGCGTGGAGTGCCGCGAGAACTTAGTCGCGCATATTATAAGCTTGTCTCTCTGCTCGTCCAGCAATTTGTCGTCTGCCAGTATTACGTAATTGTAAATCACAGTGCAGTTAAAGACGTCGACATTACCGATGTTGTGTGGAGCAGGCGGAAATTTTCTCGTCCGATCGAATCGCTCGCGCGACAATCGTATTAACGAGATAGCATTAAGTACGTATCGTCTGCGGCTACGTGTGATTTCTTTCTTTGTCAGCGAGGAACACGCTCGATGTACCGCGTGTGGGCCGTGCGGCGACAAATTCCAGCCGACGGCGTAGGACGTTCAGCTTGAAACAAGAGGGAACCGCGACGAACCACGTGACGGCACAAAGTGCAAGACGCCGGCGCGGCGTAATCATTTCGTTCCGGCGATATGACAGGCGGGAGGATGGGAGCAGAAGGAGACCCGACGACAATAATCGTCTACGCGGATGTTTACACGCAGGAAACTCCCAGCACGTCCGAGCATGAGCTCAGGTGAGTGTGTGACGTGTTGCGTGCGTGTCTGCGAATAAACAGACGCATGTGTATGAGGCAAACGTGCGTGATGTTACGCATTCGTTATGTCGAGGTTACGTGTACGGAGCTTCCTGAGTACTTACATATCGGTCGAATTGTCATTGGTTTATGCCAAAGAAATGTCACTTGCCAAGGAAAAAGCGGTAAATGAACTGACCGGCAAGAGACCTCGAGTATCGACAAGAAGAAAGCTCCTTATTAGCCGAGATGCATAAAAAAAGTGCAACTAACATTTTTTCGTTTATTTCGTAGTTTCGTTAAAGTAACAGGATGAGACAAAGATACAATTTTGTATTTTAGGAAATGTTTTCTTTTTAAACGGTTGATAATCAAACACTGAAAATAAAAAATTAAACACATGATTATACTTTGCGAAAATATCATCGAATAAAGAACGAAATATTAGAAAAAAATAATCACTTTATTCAAGGAATTTTCATGTCAGATAAAACTGAAAAAATGTAATGACATTGTTTTTATTTTTTTATATCTATCAAGCCTTTCATTATATCTATCAAGCCTGATATTTCGTATCTTATGATTCCCTTAAAATGGTGCAGCAAAATATTCTTTCAAATTTTTGTAGTTTGATATATAGGGGAGAGTTGCCAAATGCGTACCACTTAAGCTATTTTTGGTTATATTTTACATTTGGTACCTTTTGGAA
>VBVR01000519.1:0-47800 GCA_011638315.1 Tetramorium parvispinum | reverse complement strand
TGTGTATAAGAGACAGATTATTAAGTTCTCAAATAATGTATGAATTAACAAAATAAGAATTGTATTTAATTGCTTTTTGCGATTTTTATATGATATAACTTGTGTATCATTAAAGAGGCTTTTTATGAAACACTGTTCAAGTTTATAACATTTTATACACGATAAGAAGACAAGGTATTATGCGATAAGTAAATGGAGTACATTAATATCCCGAGGATTGCATTTCTCAGAGTTTTAGTTGCAGTACGTGTTTGGACTAGTATATGCGATGAGGTGGGATGAAATACACACTATATGTATACTGTTCGTTATTTGGAACCTTGTAATTGCGACGACGGATATTCCATAATCTCGATGTCGCATAGCACATTAACTCGTAATGCACAAACTATTCTGTGTGAAAGGGGATATGATATCGACTTGCGGTGTCGTTAATACATCTCATATCAGGTGTGGTGACGCGATTCTAGAGATAAATTTTAAACATGCAACACCCTGCAAATAATGCAAATTCAATGATATTTTGCGAAGAAGACGTCTGAAAAAAGAATTCTACTTTTATATTTTATATCTAAATGTGACTGTCTGATCGCAATGCATATATCATTTGTGTAATATGAAAATGATGTACAAATGAAAATTCAGGTCTCTGAAAATTCTGAAAACTCTGAAAAGAGAGAGGCGACATGTAAGATATAAAAGTTCCAATTCTTCTGTTGTTACTTATAGATATATCTCTTGTATGAAAGATGCCTCACAAATGATAAATGGCAATTGAAAAAGTCGAATAAGTGGATAATGGAATGAGAAAAAAGTGAGAAACGAAATTACTTTTGTGACAATCCGTAATGGGTCCGCGGGAAACTCGAGGCATATCGATATCGCCGACATCGCAAACACAGCGAGGAGCCACTCAAATAAGTTTCTCCAAACTTTTCCGTGATTTATTTCAGTTTATGATTGCAAAGACAAATACACATGAAGCATCGTTGTAAATACATGGTCTCGTCCACGTTCTCCTCCCATCTTCCTATTCTTTCCTATATTTGCCCTTTCTCTCCCTTCCCTCCTTCCTCTCTTCCCTCCGCTCGATGCTTTCATAAGACTTCAAATGAACATACCTGGCATTTGTATCAACAAGTTATCGTCTGGATGATCGCGCGGTCTTATAGACTTAATTCGCTGGATAATATTTATCTTGCCGACTATACCATCCGATTCGCTTCATTTCGATGCTCCTCCACGAACGCGTTTTCATCTTTACTAAACGTGCTTCGTAATTTCATTAACGTCTTCCTGTATCTCTTGCACGAGGCAATATTTGCGGGAAGGCAAACCATCGTCGATATGATTGTTTGCCGATTTACAAGCGTTACATGATCTACCCCGGTATCCCGTTATCCACTGAACATTTGCCGCATATATCGCCGAAGCTTATTTCGCATTTCACAAACGCAAATTGCGTCCGAACAATTTTGTTGTGACACTTTGACAGAACGTTATTAATGAGCGTTAACCACATCAAACATTGTTTGTTCGGTATACCGAGTGGCGTTATCGATCTTTTAACATTATCAGAGCTTCCTTCTTTTGACTGATATTTAACTCTGCGAAATTAAATGTTTGCCAGACAAAAGTTCATTCTTTATAATCTTTTGTGATAAATTTAATTCTTATGATAAAAATATAATTGTAAACTAATCTCTTTGTTTCTCGTTTCTTGAGCTATGACTTTCCATTACTCCTAGAAATTGCTGAAAATGTTCGGCAGACAACGCCTTACTTTTCTCTGCTTGGAGACTTACATAAAAAAATGAACGTGAAGAAAAACATTATATTTTATTAGTCATGTCGTGTGAGTAAAACGACGACCAGTGACATAATTAGATAGCGCAAGCGTATCCGATATTGCCGTCATTTCAGCAACAATGGTCGTCAGAAATGAGAAGAATTTACTCACAAGTTTCAATTTAAACAAGTTGAGTTGATGAAAAAGTAATATCTATTAATTACTAATTCTTTTTTTAGTTCTACATTTATGTTTCGTAAATGCTATTGTGTATGATAGCAATTATATATATAGTATATAATAAAAGAAAATGACTATAAACATACGAATTAAAAGTAAATTTAAATATATCTTTTATATTTTTATTTATGGTAATTTCCTTACGCGAGAAAACATCTATTTCATATTATTTGGGGGGAATTGGATGAATAAAGTCTTGTTATTTCTGACGAAGAAAAAGCTATTGTCGCCGTTTATCACAATCTGCCTAATACATTATTATAATTATTCTAGATCTATGTTTACTTCTAAGTAGCGAGCGCCTAGTGGCTCGTAAGTTGACGTAGAAACGAAATGAATGCACGTGCAACTTTCGGTATTTCGAAATAGACATTACGAAAACGTAAAGTGTCGCTGTTCAATTCCTATTCATTTCATATGCGAACGCAGATTTCGATCAGTCGTTGCTCTGTAAATTAAATATCATATTATCCAGTAATATTATAGTATTGGATGTTATCCTACTATTACGTAAATTCAAAAGCTTACGTTCGGCTAAGACGCAGAATTGAATGGCAAGGTTAAAATTACATTTCCAAATATCATGTAATTTTGACAGAGGTAATTTACGCAAAACATTTTGATTCCAACATTGCAGCTTGTAATCTTAGATATCTTGCGATATCTTATTCGATATCACATTTTCTCCCTCCTCATAATTATGCTTATTATATTTGTTCAATCGTCCCTCGTTAATGAGATTATTATCTATTTTCCATTATGCGTGAAAATAAATCTGTAACATTGTTAAAGATTGAATATTCCGACCTTTCTATTCAATTCTGTTGCCTGTGTGGGATACCTTATTTAGTTTCTTTATTAAAAAACTCCGTACGAGAAAAGTTGCGCAAGCAAATCTTCGTAAGGCGGCGAGAAATCTTTTGCGCTCGAGAAATTTCTCAAAGAGTACTTCTAACTTTCGAACCAAGTTGAAAAGCGTAAGATGTACCTAGCACGAGTCGAGCTTGAGGTTGCGTTCTTATTTAAACGTGGGAGATTTTTATACACGATCGCGACAGAGAGATCGGCGGGAATCTATCCCGCCGTATACCTATTCGTTACGCCGCGGTTTCAATTAATGTACACTCAGACTTGTCGTTGTATGTACTTTGCAGACAAGTCAAGATTGAAAACTTTTATACATAGCTATTTTAACAGTAATGCTCGGAAGTGTGATCGCTAAGCACTATCGCACGCTTATACACAATACTGTACAATTATAATTCAGCAAAGATATTCCTCGCGATTTTCCTCCCGCATTATCAGAGCATATCTCAAGGAATTTTCATTGGACGACAAAGAGACATGTTTCGTTCACTTCAATTATATCAGCTATACATTATGGCTACTAAATGCTACGGGTGCTAAACTAAACTTTTAACAGAGCCATCCACGTTTTCGTCCACATTTCCCTTGTTTAAATAAAATATTAGAGACTGTGAATTTTAAGCATCTATATTACTTAGATACTCATATGGCTCTTTGCTTATGCACATTTTTACGCTAGAATAATTATAATTAAAAAATTTATAATTATAGCTTAAATTTATATTTCTTGAGCGAGAGCAAGGATTATCACTAACAATAAGTCGTATGCGTGTCGTCCATTTTAAATTGTGCGTTAAAATGTGCTCTGGCTTCGATTCTGGCGAATTAAATTCATAAATTGAGCTGTCCATTCAATGCGGTGAAATATCTTCGCTCGTTTTAAAAAAAATCGCAAGTAAACGCATCATTGTCATTCGTTTGATTTTCCGGTGATTTAAAGAGATGTTTCGCAAAAATATTCTAAGATAGACTCGTTCTCCGCTGTCATCGATTAATGTCAACTGTAATTAACACCAATCGCGAGCGGAATTTTAGTTGGCTTCATTTATGAGAACGAGTCATGCTCATTAACAGTATCTACGAGAGAAACGGCGCGCGGCTTGATTATCTGGAACAGCAAAGGGAAGAAGCAGTATTGTGTTGGACACTGTCCGTCGTGTCTAGATGCTGGCAGAATCGATCTTGGTACAAGGACAGACGATTTGAACAATATATCCTAAAGTTGTTGAGGATATTACATGATTGATAAAAACATAGAGGATATATCGACAAGACAAGATAATAATTGTACTGGAAAATGAGACATCCTCGATTTTCTTTGAAGGCTGTTGAAGAAAGTATTTAAAAATAAATGTAATATTAATCGGATTGGTCTCTCTCACTATCCGCAAGTAACCGCGCGTGTCCCCAATAAAACAGTATGTGAAATCCACGTTCGCGCCACGTAAGATCCACGTGCAAACGTGGATTCTATCTGGCACGGACGTGGATTTCACGTACAGTTTTATTGGGGGGAGCGTAGCCATTTAATATAACAATATTTAGAGTTGGGCATCCAGATATTACACAACACCGAGGAAAACGCTGGGTTAGCAAGCATATATGTACAAGAGTTTCACGTATCCCCTTCATCCGGCCACGCGCACGGAGCAAAGGAATTAAATCCACTGTCAGCGAAGTCCCCGCGTACCACCGCACAGCATCCTTTTGAATGCCTGCCGAAATTCCGGCGAGAACACAGTGTAAATTACGGGGTTGAGGGTGCTGTTGAAGTATCCGAGCCACAGGAATACACTGGACACGATCTCGGGCGGCTGGCAGGTCCGGCATGTGGCCTGCAGCAGCGCGGCGAAGAAGAAGGGCAGCCAGCAGGCGACGAAGGCACCGGTGATGATCGCCAGGGTCTTCGCCGCTTTGCGCTCGCGCTTCGACTCGATCGTCTCGCGCGAACGCTTCGTACTCTTGACCACCGGCTGCTGCTGGCTCGTGCTCGTCGGATTCGTCAGCATCGTCGTCGTGGTGGTCGTCGTCGTCGTCGAGATCGCCGTCGGCGTCACCGTCGTCGACGGTGTGGCATTCGCGCCGTTGTACGACGACGACTTCTCCGGCGAGATGGACGAGTGGTCCGGCGTGGTTTTCGTGATGGTGAACGCTGTCGACTCTTCGCGCGGCCTACAACCAGATAAATCATAATTATACAGGTCGAGGAGGGAGGTAGAGAGAAAGAGAGAGAAAAGAGAGAAGCTCATCCGTCGTCAGCTCGTTATCGCGCGAATGATGACGGTGGCTGAGACACGACGCGGGGTCGGCGATATTAAGAATCTTTATGAAAGGCCGTCGAGAGAAGAGGTCGTAAAGAAGCGATGGAAAGATAGCCATAGTATATATATATATATATATATATATATATATATCATACTCGTATACTCGTATACTATACATTTCTTGATAAATACGATATGTTTCAAGAATAGTCGCAGAAGATATATTAATTTATAATTAGCTACAGAATATGGGAGAATTTTAGAATTAATTATTACATTAATAATTATTAAAATTGATGTGAGAAGAGAAAAAATAATATTGAGTGAAGTTAATCTGTGAGTTTATACGTATTTTTGATGAATTTTGAAGCAAGATAAACAGATAGAGAAATTATTTTCCGTTTATAGAAATGTAAAGAAATAATAGAAGAATGCAAGATTATCTATACTTATTCGAAAGTAAATAATTACAGTAGCGTTGCTTCGGAGCGATGTTAAGCAAATAGTTATACAATATTAATGATAATTTAATGAAGAATAATTAATGGCACATTAATGTTTATAATATAAAACACAATTCATTTTAAAGGCGATAGAGCTCAAAAGGTGTGCAATTATTAAGCAGTAATAATGTTCTTTTTACGACAGAACGATCAACAGGTAAACTCATACCTTTGTTTTCGTGGCCTGCACTGGTCATTGAGATAAAAATGCTTAGAGCATGCTAAGCCACTTGAGATAAAATACTGCGTGCTATAAAAATATTTATTTACAAGTTAAATTATGAACCCTATAAAGAATACGTTCGTGGCAAGATATAGGGGAGCAGACTAAACCTTGTGAAGGATTTACACCATTTCTCAGCACAGCTCGGCTGCGAGATTCATTTTACGTGCCTTAGCGCGCTGTTTTCCCCCCCTCGAGCCTTTGTAAGTTTATTGCAACTACGAAAGGTGACACGTTCGATTACACGTTTGAGATTTACGTAGGGATTCTGACATTGTGACAAGAGAAAGGAAGGGAGCAGAAAGGCTACAACCTTCTCGTGACGAGCCTAAGGATGCCCCTTCGTTCACGCGGCGGCTGAAGAATGGTGCCGGGCCTCTTCCTGATCCTCTTTCGCGCCGCTTGAAATATCCTCCAATACAGGAATAAGATAACTAACAGCGGAACATAAAACGTCGCGCAAGTTGCGAAGATCTGTAAAATAAATTATATATATATTTTAGAGTCATATAGGATTCTCCTCTTCCATTTATACGTCATACATTTCCACATTAAAAAATTATAATTTAGATCTAAGATGATGTTCATCTCACGAGAAGAGAGAAAATGTAAATTCATCCCTATTAAGATATTCTGACATTTCTGTTATATTGTCTGAAAGGCAAGAGTCTGACTATGACGTGAGCATAGGAGCAACTCAAAATTCCGCGTAACGTTCCTCGAAATGTTAACACTTTCTCAAGTCTGCCGAATACACGAGCGCAATTTCTAGTCGCGAATATTAATCAAGTATTTCAGATCCGCTCGCAATTCTCTGGAAGCACTCACCTGATATGCAGGATCCTGCGACACGAGACACGTCCCTTGGGCTATGCGGACCAAATAATCAGGATCCTTCCATCCGAGCTGAGGCGCTAATGAGATTCCTAAGGATACTACCCACACGGTGACGATCAGGATACCGATTCTTCTCGGATTCCTTGCCTTAAAATAGAAGAGAGCCGCGTCAATGATGATATTCCGTTATGTTATCGTTTTAAAACTAATTAAATAATTAACGTTAATTACTTCTTTTTTGCGTTTTAGTGGCTCGATTTTCAATGTAGGTCATTTAAACATTTACGATACAATTTCCATTGATATTTCGCGCATAGTTGGTCAGCTATATAATTTTTGTCATTATTATGATGCATTTTGTAGAACTCTAAAATTAGAATAAAGCTCTTTAGCAGCCCGATAAATTTTATACTTTCCGCAAAGCCTCGTAGATTACTAAGAACACTCTTGTATCAGTAAATTAAATTTTTAATTAGATTTGCTCGTAAACCTAGTTTTTTTCGAGAGACGGAAAGAGAAAGAGAGCATACATATTATTCCGCTCGTTTGAGAAAATTGCGGCGCCTGCTTTATCTACGTATCTTCTTGGCAGCTACATGACTCAAGCCAACTCCTCGCACGCTCCATTATTTGTAAGGTAATTGACTTGCCAGTTGAGGGAACCGATATATGCCTCTTTCCATCAGTTGGGAAATTCAAGTTAGCCGTTAAATTCGACCGGGCTGGCTGATCACTACGCAGCTTATCGAGCTTTGAGCTAATTCCGAAACTAACTCTGAGCCATTCATAAGGGAGAGAAGGTACACGTCGAGGGTATTACATAACATATTCGTCTCATACCGGTCAGATATATTTATGGACGGGAAGTCGTGGCCGTTTCGCTTTACGGTCTTATCCTTTTTCATACTTCATGAGCAGTGTTCCCTGTAATTCTCGTTACATCAGCGTGCGCGAGAGAGCGGCGAAAATTTGCCTTCGCCCAATTTCCAACGGAAATTTATGAACAATTCCATGACCTTATTCCGTAGTAAATTGTATATACAGATCCGAGTACACCTAAATATCTGTCTCGCAGACTTGAATACCGAGAAAAAGAATCGGACTTTTATTACACTTTCGATAGATAGGTGGATAAAACGAATGCTCGTTCGAGTTTTAAACGGAAAGCATGTGAAAAATGCAAGAAGATTTTCGAAAAGAGAGAGAGAGAGAGATTAAATCTCTGCATATAAAATGCGTATAATTCTGTAGAAAGGAAGAATTAACGAGCGGCGGAGAAATTTCTCAGATACATCATCCAAGGCTGCGCGATGCATACTTTCGCGCGTCGGATTCTATTCAGATTCGTACGTATGCTATTTTTCGAATTGATAAAATTGCATTTCCGCGCGTCACAGGGAACGCGATCTTCTGGGTATTCAAAGAGATCCGCGAGATGATATGTAGCTCCGTCCGCGACACGATCTCGATTGCGTCAACTCCCGGCGCGGCTCGTCTCTATTTCGCGGCGCGGCGTGGCGAGTGGCAGTGTCAACGGCAGCGGATAACGAAGACCGTATCGTTCGCATCGTATCCCGTACAATTTCCGACTTCCTCTCGATAACCGCAACGGCGTTAATTAACCTGTATATAATTGATATCGGTGACTGCCCAATATCTGTCGACCGCGATAGCCACCAGATGCAATATCGAGGCTGTGCAGCAGAGAACGTCGCTGCTGGTCCACATGTCGCAGAGCCCCGGACCGAGTGACCACGCCGAGTTTATCTGCAATAAACAGAATTATCTATCAGAGAGCGCGTAAGCTTAGCGCGTCGTGCGAGCGTAAGCGAGAAATCGATGCGGCAGCGACACTCGCAAGTCTCTCACCAGAGTGTCTCGGAATAAGTTAGCGCACTGATAAATGACTATTGTCCCCCCCCTTCTTTTCGCTTATTTCTGAGATCGTAAAAATAACATAAACTTTTTTCTTTTAAAACTGAGAATAATATTATCAACTGATAATTGTTACATAATAAAAATGAATAAAAATCTATCTTTAATAATAAAGAATCCGTATTTAAATTAAATTTTATTTTTTTATCGTATATTTAATTTTTCTTCGCTGTAATTCTTCTCTAAACTGTTTCATTTTAATATTTCCATCACGGTATTTTCACGATATTTTTATATGCAAAAAAACAATTTTCCTGCAATGTGAAACGAATTTAATTTCATTTCGGGTAAACAGAATTTATTTTTATTTGTCCGATGTATGCGTTCGATTGATTAGTATGTTAAGGATTGCACATAATAGTTTCGGGCGACAGTTTTTCCAGGCAGTAGGAAAGATAAGAAAATACGGATTGAGGGTCGAAAGGGAAAACATCCCAGCCGAGCCACGGTCGACGTAGGGATAACGGGCGAGCACAGGAAGGGAGACGGCAAGAGTGATGTTGTAGGAGAACTGGCGAGAGAGAACGAGCTGGCGAGAGAACTGATGTATGCCTGCTTAAAAGTCCATTCATGGTATTGGAATCTATCTTCGAAAGCCAATCGTCCCTTGTCCTCCTTTCAGCACGGCGCGGCCCCTTCGCCCATAGACATCCGTTCCTTTATACTTTGAGATTAGAACATTCCGGAAGTTGATGAGTCGCATCCATCTTCCGGAAATATAAACACCTCTCAAAAGTAACATAGTCGGAAGTCGATGGAGGAGCAGTTTTAACGTTGATCGCTCAGAGATTCTCGCGACAAGGGGCTCCTGTGCTACAATCTATCATATGAAATTATTAATTGTATGCAGGACGTTTCTGTGTCATACGCATATCCGCGTGAAACTTTTCATGCAAGCTGAAAGGTTCGGCAACTTTTGTGATAGATCGTGCGACTGATTAAAATGCACTTGCTCCCGCGATTATTGGCAATAATGACGCACACGATGCAAAAATCTCCTCTCAACGATTCTTCTAGCTATCGAGCATCTTCTGGAGTCTCCAAAGGGTTTAATCAAGCGTCGCGTGTACGCGCGCAGTTAATGAAGTCGTTCGCGTGCACGTTTCTGGCGTCCGCCGATAAACGCCGGGCGAAAGAGGCGGTTGTAAAGCGGACATCCATCAAATGTTCGGATTAAACGGCAGACGTATAAATTTCTATGTGTCCGTGTTAAGAGGATGGATGCGCGCGTCTCGTCGATCTAGCATGCGGCGGTAAAAATCGCTAATGCGCGTTACTGCCGTTGGCCGAACGGCACGGCGGTCGAAATAAAATTGCACCCGCCGTTAACGATAACGCGGAAGAGATAGCGATACGCCGACGAAGAGGCGGACTGAAAGAAATAGGAGGAGAGAAAGTTGTTTTACCCTGCAGACATCCGTGAAAAGCGAGAAGGATGAATCGCAGGTGCGTGTCGTAAGGTGTAGCGCGAAAGTGTGGAAATATAATATGAGAGAAGAGTGTAGGATGAGAGGGAAAAAAAGGAAAAAAGAGGGGAAAAATGCTGAGAGGTACGTGCAAGAACGCGTGCACAGGAGATGAGGTATATGGTAAGACGCGAGAGGTTGCATTAGAAAAACGAGGGCTCTAAATAAGGATATATATGAAGATTCCACGCGCTAGGAGAGACGGCTAATGCATACGATAGAGTAAAATGGATATATTCTAAAACAAAAGAGAGAAAGAGAGAGAGAGAGGAAATGTTTTCACGTGGATCGCGATTGTAGTTTTAAAATTCGTATCATCAGCGCGAATTTCTGCGTACAATCTTGACGCTTATCAATCCCGCTGTATTTCAAACGCGGGACGTGCTTAAAAACGGATCGTATTTGGAGATACGGCGGGATGGCCGCGCTGTCGGACGTATTATCTCTCCCGTATAATCTCCGCTGAAATCTTTGTTAATTAAATAGTGCGCGAAGCGCCTCGGTAATTAACGCTTATGTTATTCCTATTATGTTGCCGCTTCTGCTTACTCACTTATTGCCGTTTATTAAGTATAAATGCACGGGACGTAGCGAATTCCTCCAGGGCAGAATTGAAAGCTAATCATTCGTATGTACATACGCTATATCGCTTGTTATCTCTGTATACTCGCACGTTAATTGTTGAATATGTATATGTGTAACAACGTTCTCCATCGTTTGCATTTGCGCATGCGGAAAGAGATATCTCGGCGCGGTGGAAAACTGCTTCGGCTTTTAAAGATCGCGGTCGTGACATTAAAGTCCTTTTTTGAGATTATGGCATTTATAAAATGCCACGATCGAGATAAAATTCTAATAAAATTACACGCATCAAAAGTCCACGTGTATTTCTCCTCGAAATCTCGAAACATAATATCAAGCATTTAATTACGCGACGTGTCATATATGACGAAAGCGAACGTTACTGCATATTATCCCATTGTAATTATCGCGCGCGTAGTCGATTGCGAATTTTGCCGCAATTTTCGTGAATCAAAGTCGCCGCGTGTTAATAAATTATTGTTAAATTCTTCTCCGTAATTCTCGTATTTTCTGCAATTCTCTTCATTACTGAAATTCTCGGCGAAAATTTGTGAAACTCGAACGAATTGCTGCAGCTGATGCATCGTGCTTTCTCAGGATATTTTGCCGTCGTCATGGCTACCGTAAGACGCAATTAACAAAGTTTCTAAGTTTGTTAGAAGAATTCAGCGTTTAAATGCCGAATTCTCCGGGGAAATGCGTGCGCTCGTTTCCTCTCGCACGGATTTTTTTTCTCTCTCGATGGTACAATGTTTCGGACTGTCGTAAAGAGACGCGGAAGAAACGAGCGTGAATAAACGCGCGGTTTCTTACGGACGTTATAAACCTGTGAATGGCTGCAACGGACCATAGGTTAATGTTTAACAATGAAAGCGTATCGCGCGGAAAGAGAATGATACTTGTATGTGTGAAGAGTACGGCCGGCAGCTTGACTGCTCTACTAAAAAACTCGCAAAAATTTTTATTTCGCGATTTTACGCCGTGATAAAATGCAGTAAAATTAATGAACACACGTGTCATTCAATACGCGTGCTAAATCACGGCTCGCTCATTCTAAATGTTACAATTTAATTTAATATTTTATTACAGTTTTACATGCAATTTTATAGACATCGCTGCAAGAGGTGTCCGTATTTCGAGATTTCTGGGCTAGACATTCCTGCATTGAAAATGATAGTTATATTACGTCGACATCCCTCGCGGAAATGTGATTTTTCCCTTTCGTTTTTTCCCTCTCGCGAGAACGTCGCGAGAGAAGTCGCATTCCGTTATATCTAAACGCGAAAAACTTTACGATGGCAGACGTTTTCTTGCCGAGCATCCGATATAACTCGCCTTGATCCCGACAAGTGTTGCACGCAAATCACTCGCAGTCTTAATACAATGTGATAAATTACGTACCTCATAAACAGCTCCGAGAGGCATAACGAGGCAGGCGACCATAAGATCCGCGACTGCCAAACTGACAATTAAGTAATTTGCTACGGATTGCAAGTTTCGCTCTAATAGAATAGCCGCTATCACGAACAGATTCCCTGTAACAAAAACATGCACCATATCGTGAGTATAATAGCTGCAATAGATGGCAATCATGCTGTTCCACTCGTATTAGATGAGAAATTGTTATGTGAAAATAATAATATAATATATTTTTTAGGACGATAAATAGAATGATAGATTGTGTGTGTGTATGTGTGTGTGTGTGTGCGCTCTACACTTTAAAAAATTATTTTTCACCGAATTTTTAAAATTTTAAACATTTATTAGATTTACGTACTACTTTTTATGTTGTATAAAATAAAATTTTTAACAAATTTCACACATATTTATATAACGTGCACATTTTATAAAATAAAAATATTTGCAATATTGCAATATACTGTTTTCATAATGTTTTATTAAATCATTTTTTTTAAACGTGTAATGAATATGCAAAAAAATTGTTCTTGTAATAAAGTGTCCTATCAAAGGTATGATAATTAACAATATTAAAGGGAAAGACTTTCATAAGATTTCCAATATTATTATTTTTCTCAATTTAATATACTGCATTTTGTATGGAAATCTCAACCCAGTGAGAAATGATTTTCGAAAAGACATCAAATCGAAGTCGACGTGATGCTTTTCGACGCAAAAGAAATCGAATCGATATCGATTCGATCAATTATTTCTCACTGGGAATTTTTATGTTAAATTTTGAGTTCAAACTATGCCTGCAGCGTCGCGCTGTAAAAAAATTAAAAGCCCTAACAATAATTCAAACAATTTCTTTCGTCACTACAATTATTATTTTTAAGTAATAATATAATATTTTATTCGCGAGAGTACATGACGTCACACCGCTAGGAACCAATTTCCCGCGTCGCGTAAGCGCGCGAAGTTAGCCGCTGTCACGTGATTGGCTTTCGAATTCGTTAGGATATTCACGCGAGTGAAGCGGCGTCTTGTCGGTACGTAATCAAATCGCTCCGCGTTTTTGCGCCTTTTTCGGCGTCTCGGACGAGTCTCGCGCACGAACGAGAATGAAAAGTGCCGAGTTAAGCGATCGGCGACCCCCCTGCCGTGTCGATCGACCCGCGATGACTGCGATCGATCGCCGCCGCGACGGATTAGTCGGGAGCGGCGATCGCGATATTCACGGGACGGCCGGCCGCCATGTCGGCGCGTTCCTTTTCGAGTCTTCGCGTCGCGCGCGACAAGTCGGGAGTGCTAAGTCAATCTGGACGCGAACGCGTTAATCGATCTAATTCGTTCGGCCGTCGATCGTTCCCCGGCGTGCCGAATCGCCGGTGCGGGATTTGTAACGCGCGCACGTCGCATTATCTTCGCGCGCGTTTCACCGACGCGGGCCTACAAAGCCGGTGCAGCCGAGGCACGTTAAGGAGCGTCGAGGGAATTGCCGTAATGGATCAATCGAGCGAGGCGAGTCCTGCTCGTCGAGGTTTGGGTGAGTGATTATTCCTTGACTATTACTATATTGCTTACTTGTACTTAGTTCTAATACTCATTACCCAGAGAGAAGAAACATTATAATGATATTATATTGATATCAAAATAACGCTAAAATAGCGATAAAATGATATAATAATGACATTTTGCAGTCATTTTGACATTTTTGTGATTTTTTTGTTCTACCTGGGTATGCGCTGGAAAAAATTCTAAACTCGAAAAAAAGGTAAACTTATAAGATGCATTTAATAATGCAATTTTTGAAATATTTAGTATTACTAAATATAATAATTATAAGAAGAAAATCATTTGAAAATTATGAACATTTAATTTTTATAACATTATTTTGTTTTAATGAATAATATGTTTAATTGAAACTATTTCATAAGATTATTAGTAACTTTTATCAAGACTAGATTATTGTAACCAATCTTTTTTTTCTCAGTGTGTAATTTTTTATATTGATTAATTTTTCTCGCCTCGCGCGATACTTCTTTCGGGCGGGAATTTGCCCGAGGCTGATACGCATAAATAATATTTTTTGTTGATTTTGAATTTTCTACCTCTGGCGTAACTAACAAGTAAAATTCCTTCAAGAAAAGAGGGAAGGGGGAGAGGGAGGAAAAAACGCGATGCGTAACTTTTAAGATCGCGTCGCGAAAATCAGCATTCGCGACAGCGGACGGAGCGGCTCGCTGCTAGCAACTTGCACGAAATGAATGTTGAGCGAATAAGTCGTAGATTGCGAAGTCGTTAAGTAAATCGAGATCGCGGATGGACCGCCTGTCGCGCGCTCCCAACTCTTTAATAATGGCCCCGGTAATTGGCACTGCAAGGGGCAAATTCGGTCTAGTCGCCATCAATCCCGATGACGGGCCTGAATAGCGGCAATCAAGTTCGGCAAACTCGGAATAGACGAAATCAGTCGTATGTACGTTCCTAGACGTGTTATACGGGCGTGTGACGCGCCGCGCTGCGTCGGATCGATCGTGCGCGCATTTGCGCGAAAATTGTCCGAGTTTGCCGAGCCCATTCGCCGAGCTCTCGGCTCGTATCGAATTCCTGCGCTCTCTCAGGATAATAGTCCCGTCGGTCAGGTGTCTCGGCTGCACGACGTACGCGAAGGTCAGCTGAAGCAAGCTAGCAAAAGATTGAGAAACATATCGAGATCGTCAAGGCGAGAATAAATAAATAACAAAGTTTGCAAAAGAATAATCTCTTGTGCGCCAAAAGGAAAATTCGTTGCGCGTTCTTCAAACAATTTTGCTCCGAATCTTCGGATTATCCGAATTTTCGGATAACGGAAAGAGACAGAATCAAACTGCACTAAAAATCTTGAAACATTAACGTTCCCAAATTGCTGTTCAATAAGAAATGCGTTCTAAATGATTCTGTCCTGTGAGTACTGGTTCTTAAAAATCCATGAAAATACCATGAAAAAAGAACGTGGTAAAGAGAATTAAATTAACTTTCGAATTAAAAAAAAATCTGAGTAGATTACAAGCGCAATCTCTTTTTCGGCGGCTTAATCAAAATTTGGTGTAATCGCGAAACTCGACGGTAATCAGAATTTTCAGATTCGCGCGGTTTTCCGACAGACTAGCAGTGGAATTCATGTATTCGTAACGCAATGTTACATTCATGCATTACGTAAACGTGCTCGACCGCCGCATAGGTTTAAGCGTGTTTAAGGGAAGTGGATAGAAGCTCAAGCTACCGTGCACTATATTCGCGAGGATATTACATCGCGCCGCGGCCCGCCGTTTTGTGTACCGCGGTGCTTCATGTCTCTCATTTTATCCAGGCAGCCGATGTTCCATCCGATTTTTCGCGCAGGGAATACGAAAGAGATCGCGTTACTGTTGTTTACAACACACGAATAATACAAAAGCGTTGCATTCTTACAAACAGCAATAAAGTTACGGATATCTCACAGCACAAATTAACTTTTACTAAATAATAATATTAATTAGTAAAACAGAGTAGTCGTTCGCAGATAAAAAAATGATTATTAATTATGAGAAAATTGTCTAGTAAAGTTCTTGAATAATGCAAAATAATACAAAATAGCGCTATATTCTTACAAACTGTAATGAAGTTACAGATATCTTGCAGCACAAATTAATGTTTACTAAATAATAATATTGATTAGTAAAACAGTAAAGTATAGTCGTTCGCAGATAAAAAAATAATTATTAATTATGAGAAGATTTGTCTAGTAGAATTCTTGGCCGAGGAGCAATAGTTTTATAAATGAAAAAAAATTTCCGAAGGCTACGTGTACGCAGCCTAGGCGTGTACTAATTACATTTAACTCTCGAGGGGGAGCGACAATAGACTTAGCTTAAATTAGAGAGTGAATAAACTTCGGGAAACGATCGAGGCCACGTAATTCGTTACTTTCTCTCATTTTACTTACTCGCCGCCGTAAGTCGACACAGACGTTCGACAGGATCGTAATTCTACAAATGTCGAGCAAATTTCTTTCCTTTCGCGTCCATTAGTTTCGCATTACGTGTCCGCAAATACACAAGCCTGCGACAGTGGTTGTGTACAGTTTCGATGCAGCCGGACGGAGACGCCGCGTACTAAATGCACCGCGACTCAGCCGCAGCCGCAGCTGCAGCTGCAGCTGCAGCTGCACTGCCGGGACTTCTCCGCAGGGAAAGTATAACCGCCGCGGCTGTGACAGATAAAAGAAATGCGGGCGGGACATTTTACTTTGGCGTAATTAACTCCTGCGAAGAAGGAGAAACCGAGAGATGTTTCAGTAGAAGATCTAAACGCCCTCGCACTCCATTAAAGAGCGTATTTGCAGCGCTAAAAAAAAAGGGAACTCCCGTCCGAAGCTTTATACGGATAAGCTGAGAAGGGCTGTGAGTAGACACGCGCGCTGCGCGACTTGTTTGTCAAGAAATAACTTACAGTCTGCAGTTTTTAATCTGCTGTGCTAAGCCCGGCTTGACGCCCGGTTCTATAGTGAGTTTTTTGTCAAAGACATCTCGGCAAAAGGATTTTATAATGCTTCCGTACATGTATTGTGATAATATTGATTGATGAATAATATACATTTTTTTACATTTTTTTATTAATATACAGATTTTGATGATTTCTAAATTAGTATTGCGACAAATGCTACATTTTCTTTTTCTCTTTCTTTCTTCTTTCATATTTTAATTAAAACTTAATCAATTTTATGCAAATATATACAGTATTTTTTGACAGTTTTGAATAACAATTTTTTATTATTTAGAATTTTAATTATTATTATTTACCTAATATTGTAAGAAATAGAAAGAGGGAGAATACTGTAAAAATTATTACTGTCGTCGAAATTTATTTTAATTGCCACGAATATTTTATGAGATTCGCAGTGACGTGTAAAACGTCAGCATGTTAAATGCGTAAACCGATTTTAATTCTCAAATGGATTGAAAAAACCAGAATGCTCTCTTGTTATTGCAGACCATCATTGTGTTATGACGACGATCATTTTCATTCGCGAGACAGTTCCTATGTATTGTTGTGAGCGTACTTTTGGGAATATCGTAAAACTCGACATGCAATAACGGTTTAGATCGATGCAGCTTTTTCGGACGGCGGAAAGATCTGCAGAATGAAAAGGGGTATTAAGCCGTCGAAAACATTAATCCTTTTTTCCGAAAGCCGAATAGCGCTTCGCTACTCGAAATGCATATTTCGCGTCGTTCAAATTGCGTGCAGAGAGAGATGATACGAAAAATTCATCAGATTTATGCAAACGAGCTTGTTAAGGGAACAAAAAATTGCAGTAGCTGCTCTCGTCGTAGATAATAAAAGCTTTTGGGAATGTGGCAAATGGGAAAGATAATTACATATGTGAGAATAGACGGTTTTGAGGCGATAAGATTAGCTTTAGACTTTGATTCCTTGCGGGATCAGTAAAGTATTTCGATGATGAAATTTCACGTAAAAAATTAAAATGCGATTTAACGCGATTTAAATTACGTTCGAGCTAGTGTTATCTAAGTTATTTCACGTTTATACTTTGTACGAATTTATCTTTCATCGCGTATGCCTACGCATATTTCTCATAATCTACAAACGCTGATTTAATATCTATGTTAGCCATTTAAAATTATCACGTCAAAGTGGAAATAATGTATAATTTATTCTCGTTGTTTACGCGGAGTTAAACGGATTTCTCACACGACCACACGCGCGATCGATGTAAAGTGGACCTGTAAAACGTGCCGAAAACTGCGGTTATGGTTCGTTATCCAATAACCGTGTAGTCATGTAACTTGTTTTCGTTGCCGCACCATAGAACAGATTTGAATTGTATTATATGACCGTTTATTGATTAACAAACCAAAACCGGTGTAGACGGCAAATGCTACAAGTGCGCTTTATCAATCGCGACTGTTGTCATACGCGCGGAAACTCATTTATTTTCACGTATGGAACGTCGACGCGTAAATAAATTGCATATTACACTCGCTTTTAACGTTACGCCGGCAGCCTTAAAATTAAATGTAACAGCTCGCTCTTATTCTGCTCAACAACGGGAAATGATATGTAGTATTTTATAATCGTAATTGTTAAAGTGGCTCTTTATATATATTTTTGCTGCAGCCTAAGGCTACATTTTTTCCCCCTAGTTTCATTGAAAATGCAGCCTCTGGTCTCACGAGACGATAACTATCGGAAATGTCTGATTACGTCTTCATGCAGGGTACGTTATGTGTTCGCATCGCATCGTTTAACCTTTATAGGATCGAAGGGCAAGGTAGTAACACATTCAGTTCGCGTCGGCGGTCTAACCTATCGGCTTGCTATTTTTTTTTTTTTTTTTTTTTTTTTTTTTTACGAACGAATGAGACGCCTGTCAACATCGTATACGTGGTGTGTACCAAGAAATGTTTTTTTATCAAACGGCCATTTCTAATAAAGTCTTTTTTTTCGTAAAAAGATTTGAACGCTTAGGAATTCAATTGACGCAAAATATAATTGAATTAAACGTTTGATTTCTCTACGACGTGATGTGCAAATTTACGCCAACTGGATTTTTTTTGATTTTATGATCTGGAAAAAACTTTTACTTTCACGCGCGTGCGGAACAAAAAACAAAAAACTATAATAAATAGGGATTCTCTTGTATTCCACATAGTACTATATGTACTATAAATTATATTGTTAACACGTAAAATTAGGTTCATTTAACAATTTTTCCTGTAAAAATGATTATATAATTTATATTATAAATATTTAAAGTCTTTTTTCTCTTCTTTTCTACGTTTTTCAATTTTCAATCAATTTTCAATTTACATTATATCGGAGAGAAAATCGAACATATATCATTACCGTTTTTTGATATCATTAGAGCTTTCCTCAAATAACTGTCACTTCTGATTTCGCACATTTGTAGTCAATTGCTTCCACATACACTAATGACGAGCGCGAACTTTGTGCAAAATCACGCGCTCCGGCTGTCTGCTCCCCTGAAGAGAGATGAACGAATGTGCGGTCGGTGCAACGCGCATTCGAGAAGTTTCGCTCGATTTGCGGTGATTACTGTGTGACGGAAGGGGAAGGAAAGGGGATTATTTAATTCACATTTGCGCAACGATATTCACGGTTTTGTGCCTCGCCAAGCGTTCAGAAAATTTACCCTACACCAGGGGGAGAGAAAGAGAAAGAGCAAGCATATCTGCGGCAGCTGACGTCATGTTCAACGAACTGTTAGTTAGCCAGTGAACTATACTAATATTGGAATGCGCTCGAGCCTTGTCAAGCCGCTGGGGGCGCGTACGTGTGTATGTCGATGTATCCAACAGCTGCCGGTGGATCTCTTTCGCATCCCCCTTGGTTATATCGCTATCCACCCACGGCGTTACAGCGGAGCGATAAACTTACCTGTTTTCCGACAACTTTTATCTGTATCCCCTTCCGTGAAATATACGGCTCTACAAGGAGGCCGGAGATGTTCATAGATTTATTTCGCGAGACTTAATACCTGGCGAATGACATCGATGTAAAATCAAGGCTTGCTAATAAATGATGTTGATTATAACAATTTACGGAATACTATATCTAGATTAAAGTACCGTTAATGTCAGCGGTACATAATTGAAGAGATTCTGGTTAACTATAACAAAAGTCGTTAAATATTAAATAGTTTTCGTATATGAGTGTACAATGTGCAATTATAATTATGTCTATAGATATAACTGTAGACGTAACTCTTAAACGGCAAATTAAATTAATTAAGGGGGAGATTCTACCAATTATTTATGGTCTAAAATCTAATTCGTGTGGAGCTTCTTATTTTTTTGAAAATCTATTTCACAAGAAATGACTTTACGTATACTCACTAATTTCTGCTAATTATGAAACGATTCTAAACATATTAATCATACTTGTTGGTCGTCCAAATCTTTGACAAATACCACTCGTTAAACTGTCTTTAGCGTTGATAATAATCAATGAGAGATTCCATATTAAAACGCGTCCCATTATTCTCGGTATTGTTGAAGAGAATCCGCGTTGAAGATAGTCAGGATGGCAGGAAAGGATTGTAGTTAAATACAAGTCGTGAAACGCAGTTTCAGCTTGCTTGCCTAGCAGAAAACCACCATTCACGCAAAGCATGCGACTAGATATCGCGCTTACTGTCACCGTTCGGTGATATATTATACGCCTTGGAGATGTGTCAGTTCTCCAAGCAATCTTTACCATTGTTCTCGCCGACGATTATGACCAACGGGTGATGGCCTTCGCGAAACCATCGGTGATCGGAAGGGGGAAGTTATTTGGTGCTTGACGACATATAATTACGGCAAGAAGAACGATTAATCGAGGCGGCGCGAGATCAATTGCGTCGCGGACACTGTTGGACCGGAAGTTTGGCATGCAAAAGGAAACGACCCACCGAATTTGGGTCGGTAATTTTCATTAATTATCGCCGAGAGCGTTCGAATAAGAACGAGAGATAAATCGACCCAATCGTCTTCGAATTAAGGCACGAGTCTTTTTCCTTTTTTAAATTTCAGCTTGACTGAGACGATTCATTATATTATAGATTTAACGGCGCCGATAAAATTATCTATTCATCAAAGTGTCTTTGATCAGAACATTCTTTCTATTCACAGATAATTAATTAAAAAGTATCTTGACCTTTAACATTAGTCTTTAAGTAGCTTGACATAAAACATATGTCATCGTATAAATCTTTACAATATAAAGATTAAGAAACTAAATGAAAATTATTATTACAATTAATAATATTACAATTTGATCAAATTGTAATTCAACATGCATTAAAAATACATTTTTAATCAAATTAGTTTTTAAATAATTTAATATAATATATATTATAATTTATATTAAATATACGCACACGTGGCAAATTTATATTTGTATAATATTCAATGTATGCGCGCGTGTGTAGAGTTGTTTGAAAAATATTTTAATTCAAACCAACGATTTAATTCATTGAATAACCAGCCACTATTATATTTAAAGTCTGGTTTCGAATAACTTGTGAACTAACTTAAAATTTAGACTGACGATATCTCTTAGTCGACATTAAGACGCTCACTAACATTTTGATCGACTTAAACGACCAGTACATAAGATATAAAACATAAAAATTAAGATAAAAGAAGTACATTTCATAAATCTTATTTTCTCTCATTCTCATTTTTTGTTGTTGCCTAATTTTAGCATAATATATTTTAGTATAATAATATTCCGAATCTCTCGCATTATCAGAAAATAAATAACGCGTATTACAGAGAGAAATTGCGTGGTTTTATAATACAGTTCGTGCGGGCATTCTGCGAAAAATATTGTCTCATGTTACGTGAGTGTTTTATCCGGAAGAGTGAGTCGGCATATTCATTGAATTAAAAAAGCAAAGTTAAAATATCGCATAACGTAATGTATATTCGTGGTTCGGGAGAATGGGAAAACTCGCGGCATATTATTTATTCAATTACAGTTTTCGTTCTCGTTTTCCACTATGATTTACAAGCGTGTATAGCGATAATCAGTTGCGAATATCGCGCGCAAGAAACTGCGTCCATAAAAATTTTTAAAGAGCTCGTTTCCAGGATATGAAAAGGGTCTTGAAGGGTCCCGCCTTCAAATTGACGTGTGTCATAAACTTTTTCTAAAACCGTGAAAAACGCGAGACTATATATTACTCTTGAAATATGAGTTCTCCTCAATTTTAACATATCGACTCGCATTTCAATATTCAGTACGTAAGCAAATAAGTAGATATGAATACACATTTTGTATATACATGCGATGTACATATTTTATTTATATCGCTTTTAACCTTTAAAGGACCGGGGTGGCTCCTATAGGAATCACTAGCAAACTCGAACACTCTACGCGACATGATGATTACATGTACATATATAAATTTTTTTTGAAAGAAAAAGAAATTGCAAATTTTAAAGAAAAAAATGCCGGTCCTCTAAAGCTTAAATAACAACTTATCAAGATACTTTCAAACTAAACAACTGATATCGATAAATATTTTAATTTCTGTCACAAGTATATAGAAAATGTTAGTTTCTTAACAATAATATAACAGTTATTTAATAGCGCAAATTTTTAACTTTAAACAGAGGAAAATTACACTAATGCAGGTTCAAATAAATAAATCTTCTCTGTCTTTTCGCTAATAGTAATTCTATAATTACTAAAATTAAATTGCAAAAATTCTTACAAAATAAAAAAATTTGTAAACATGACAATCTTCTTCTCACGAAGTAAATATCGCGCGAGCGGAAGAGAGAATAATAGACTCACCTACAATGGTGATGAGTATAAGGAGACAGAGCACGATAGCTCTTAAGATGATTGGTACATCGATGAAGACTGGATTTTCCACAGTTGCGTTCGCGGCTTGATCGACGTGCGCCTCCATCACGGCTAAAGTGTATTTTCCGTCTTTAGTGTTCGCTATTCATCATCTGGTTAAATAATGTATCATGGTCCGCATTCGTTAGAGCGGGTCCGAAGCGTTTTTCATCGTTTTTGACAGACGCGAAGTCAACACCTAGCCGATAAACGCCGCTTACTCGCCTTGGACGCTTCCATCTCTATCTCAGAATTCCCCGCAGTTCCCATTTTCCGCAATTTTCTGCTCCGAGACTCCATGGACTTTGAGGTGTTGATTTTTTTTTAGGGATGTCAGTCCTTTTGTACGTACGTCTGAAATGGCAACGTGGAAAAAGATTTCGTTAAAATGTTGCTTTCATAGATGATCTTATATTGAAGAAAAATACTTACTTTTCTAACTGACAAATATCATGGCAAACACGATAGAAAAATCTTTACTTTTGCGTATTTTCATTACAAAATTCTGATAATTTGTCTACAAATTTTTTTTCTACAATTTTTTTGGGGGTTTCATAATTTTTAAAAATTATTAATAATATCTCAATAAAAAGACTCAATCGTATACGATATGGCGTAATTGCGATATTGAATTTCATGTTAAATATAAGTTTCAAGAGAATTATGATACACGTACGATCGAGAGAATATGCGAGGTGTCACGTTTATGGTTGCCCGCGAAACCAATGAAATTGGAACAATCGATCGGCAATTATCGGGATTGTAACGGGCAACTACCACAATCGACTTTGATAATGAATCCACGGGGTTGCGCGAAAAATAGATGCATTTACAACAAATGCCAGTCGTGAGATTGCCTTAGGAGGTCGTATGCACTCTATTAAATTTTCCAATAGTGTCGGAACGTTTCATTAACTTGAATTCACCGGAACCTACTCGCCATTTAGTTTAAACTGATTGAATTTCCAGACGAATAGCATTCACATTTGATAGCAGCGCCAGTACATCGTAATGAGTTCACTGTTTTTCTGTGGTTCGTTGCGCGATTTTATTATTTCGATGAATTACAAATGATTTTATCGAAATGCGAATTTTCAATGAAATTAGACTAAAAGTTTATCTTATTCAGTTCTGTTTAAAATGTCGATTTAACGTTTCACATTTGCGCATTATACGAAGATTTTAATTGGAATTAAAAACTCAAATATCGAATTTATAATATTTTACGTTATTAAAAAAAGAAAAAGATCAGATTTCTCTGATTTGTTTCTCAGTTCCTTTCTTCGTGATACAATTTATCAAGGTACTTTTTAAGATATAAAACTTTTCATGTATGTTTCTCATTGCTACTCACAACATTAATCATATATACGACAATATATAAAAAGGCTAAATACATTCTCACGAGGGAAGTCAACATTTTTCTTACGGCAATACGAAAAATTTGTCTCGTAGTGATTGTTGCCACAATGGCTTTTTGCGCGCGTGACCGACTGCCAAGATCCAAAAGTTTTATTCCCACCGTATGACGCAAATCCCACGTATTCCCTGCCAGCAACGAAAAAGTGTCCCGCCCTACGGCTCTCTTCCTCATCACCATTTTTCGGTGCTCGCCCGTCCGGCAGGGAGTCGAAAAACAACCGTTCTTCCGCGATAGAGAAGTATCTCCCAACTTTCTAACAGCGTCGCCCGAGGAAAAAGCCCGCGAGCGCGCAAAAGCGTGGCATCCGTTCGTGAAAACTTCAAAGAGAGACAGGAAAAAGCGCTTCTGTACGACTGAAGTATAAAAGCCAATCAAACGGACTTTCGAAGACGCCGTGTTGCGTTTTTAATACTTAAATCAACGGAGCCTTGCGCGAGTATCCATTCGTCAGCGCGTAACGAGATTCGTAAATTGTATTCGGTATCGACCGCTTTTACTCTTAGCTTTAAAGGAAGGCGTTTATTCTCGTTTGTTATAGTATGCCAATCATCGCCGCAACAAACAATGAGTATCTGGTTTCGTTAGTTAAGACTTTATTGGGAGTTACAAATGAATAGAAAAAAATGGAAATAATAGAGAAAAATATGAAAACAATTCTATAGACAATAGAGAATTCGTGCGAAGAGAAATATGTATTTAACTTTTTATATTGTTACAAAACATACAAAATTTTTTATTTTTATATTTTATATGTTGTAATAATAGACACGGACAAAATTTATCGGTGGGACGTGATAAGAGCGTCAGAAAAGTAACTTTTGAAATTTAGTTTTCTTGGCGATTCACATCTCAGCAGGATATAAAAATTGCATTTTATAACCCTATAAAATCTTCCTTTCTACAATGATGTGAGAATACCTCTGTAATAACCGATCAGAGGAAAAACGATTTGCACATTACAGGAAATTCGCGTGTCTCATAGAAACATTGTTTCGCAATGAAATATTTTATTCATTCAGAAAGAGAGAGAGCGCATGAGAATTAATTCGAATTTCAATAATGGAAAACAGACTTTCGTCCCGTTGTATAAAACAATTTTTTACATTTTAATAAAAACCCGTTGAAACGCGAAGGGATTTGGAAAATACGAAAGAAAATAAGAAGAGAATCCTTACCTTTTAAAAAATGCAAACATAAAAAATTTTTAAATACTATGATAAGTTTGAAAATAATTATATAACGTTTAAGAGAAAGCTCGATAGAAAGAAAAGTATTTATCGATTTTCGGAGAATTGATTTTGGAAATTGTTGATAAAACTTACCGAAATATAAGTTTGTCTGGATTTTCTAACTGTAAAAATGCACGATAACAGCAACGAATACAATTCCTTCTACTAGATCGTTATAAAAATTTGTCGTTCTCTAAACCATTAATCTGTCGCGATTTTATCAGAAACAGCAATTTGTGCAAGAAAAATCTGCTCGATGAATTACGATTAGTCACGCGTTACAATAGATATGACTCGCGGCAATAGGCCGGAATTGTGCGAATACTCGGAGCGGTCATTTGCACGTGGGCACCACCGGGAGTCGTCCACCAAATCTCATCGTATTTGGGCCAATTCAAAATTGAAAGTGCAAGCGCACGTAGCAACCCCTGCGAGAGAGCCGTGTGTATATACATTTCACAATAGCGGATGCATTTATCACGAGCAGAAAACTGCGGCTCTCGGTCGTGCTCGAAACTCCATAAATTCCCCGCTGTTAGTGGAAAATGGAGAAGGGGAAATATCCACGCTAAGGTGGAACAGGAGAAGGAATGACGGAGAATCGACACGTCGGAAATCTATTTCTGGGAAAAGAAAAGCCGGGCAAACTGTTACGCGATTAAATCGCAAGCTGCCAGTAAAGACCTTTGAAATTCACGATCGTTTGCCTTCGATTTAAAGCGACCAAATCTCGTCGACAAAGACATCTCCGTCATGGTTCTTCTTCTTCTCCCGGCTTCCCTCTCGGTCAGCAAAAAAACGCGTTAACGAGGGACTGATCTTTCGTTGTAGAAGTAAAAAGGTTTACGTGGCTTTAAAGTTTATAACCAGTCACATAGGCAAAAAACGAGCGGTGAATTTTTTTTCTAAAACACTGCTTGTGACAGTTCAAAGGGGTCTTAATATTCGCAATCTACACATGTCATGTGTGAGTTTTTTAAATAAAATAATATATAGACAAAGCGAAATAAAATATATCTATAAGTCTTAAAATTAGTTAAAATAAAACTTGTAATAATTAAGAAAAAAATATAATCACTGATTGGTATTCCATTATTCTAAAGATAGTCGATAATACATCATTTGCTTTTGTAATAATTTGAGATTTGTTCTTTAAACATGCATGTATATAATAATCGCGAAATATGTAACGTTTGACAGGAAATCAAATTCGGATGTCAACGTTGCATATTACACGTACATTTTCGCTCTGTTCTGCAATCTTTATATACCTTTTTTTTCTTTTCCATTAGAAGATCTGACACGAAATTCAGAAATAAAACTAGATTTCCTTGTAAGTGCACCTAGTATTTACGATGCCATAGCGTCGTCCATTATCCGGAGCTCCTACTGCGTTCCATTAGTCCCGTGTAACTAACTTCTTCAGCTTCCAAGGATTTCACACTGAACCGTGCTTATAGGATCAAAAGATTAGGTCCACGCGTAACGTCCGATATATATAAAGTGTGCGACGGGGGGAAACTTTAAACTTATCCGCAAATCCGGAGAGGTGCCAAAATTCGTTGTAGCGTTACTGATTTTCGAGTGCTAAAACGATATAGTTGTTCGAAACGATATAAAAAAATGAACGAAATAGTGGGAAAAAAATGAGAAAATAAATCGACGAGGGGAAAAAAAAGGAAAATAGACTTTACATAGCCGAGCAGCCAGGATGATAGTGTGCATTCTGCACATTATTCCTTCGTAATTTAAAAAATTTTTCCATTCTAATATTGAAATATGCAAAAAGTATGCGGCTACAAGGTTACGTGAAAAAGGAAAAAAACGAGATTGATTTTTTATAAATTTTACAAACAGTTATATACGGCTTTTAAGTGAAACGGTAACGAAAACTTAATTCGACAGAGAAAGAGAGCGACAAGCGCGCAAAACTCGTAACGGCGAATTGCAACTATATATTTGATACAGGGATTCAATATTTGGATGCCGCCGGATTGTAAGCATACGCAAGTGCGGGAGTGATATGCGTCTAAAAGAGAGATGTTGTCGTTTCAATCAAAACCGACAGACAAGAGCGGATGCATCGTCGACGCGACCGACACTTGTGTACAACGATCCCCAATATTGCTAAATTTCCGCCCATTGACGATCGTTTGTGTTTGATAGCTATATACCTGCATAGGCGTTAATCTTGTTATCGCCGGTCGACATTCATCCGAGACAAGCTCCAATCTCGCCTCTGTATACATATTAGGTTTTTTTTTGCTGGGGATTTGGTGATTACATGTCAGTATTCCGATATCGATGCATTCTACCAAGATAACATTGGATAATGACAATAAATATTAATTATTCACTGATGAAGAATTACATGTAAAGGTACCTTTGTTATTATACAGTTTTGCTACATAATCTTTTGCATTTGCTATTGTTATATTAATAAAGTGACATTTTTGTGGTAAAATGAATAATATTTCACAGCAGTATCATTAAACTTTTAAAATAATTGAAATTAGTGTTGCGTATATTATTTAATTGTTTAATAAAAATTAATATATTTCGATTGAATGTATCATATCGAAGAAATAGAGAAATGCCGTGAAAAAATTTTTATTAATTTTTCAACTTTTTCTGTACTACTGCATAAAAATAATTTGAAAATTAATTTAATTATAATAAGAAATATTAAAATTTAATAATAAACTGAGCATGTAATTTGAAAGAATAATTTATATTACGCTTAAATTCCTTATCGTCATTTTTTATTGCATTTTCGATTAGCGCTGCTCTGATGCATTATTAAACCCTTATCAATCTCAATTACTATCGCTTGAAAAATTTCAGTCGTAGTAATTTGCGAGCGAACAATAATGCTAATACGCCCTGCTGTTTGTATTTGCAACCAAATCCGTAATTATGTATATAACTACTATTTGTCAATGAATCGCAATATTTGCCGACTCATTTGTGACGTTAAATAAACGAGCTCACCGTGACAAATGACGAAATGGAAGTATATTTTTCACTTTTCGTTGTAAATCAAACATTTTTACATTCAAAACACGATGCGAAAAATGATCGTTTTGCGCATCGCAGATTTTAAATATCATTCCATCTATGTGATGCCAGATTTTAAGTCAATTGAAAGCATTAAATATTATCTGTTAGTCCATCGATTATTGTATTAATTGAAGTAATATTGATTTGTTACTTCTTTTTTATGGCATAACGAGTAACACAGCTATGATATGAGCTATGTGAAAAAGGAATGAGCTTCATTTCTTTGAAATTACATTAGCATGATCTTGTCGTTTAAGTGAAGTGACTCGTTAGTTGGATCGCCGTACTTGTCATTTTATATCAGCAGTACCTATAGTCATTTACTTCCATTTAGTCGCACCGTCGCTGTAACTTTGAATCCTTCGATCTCGCTGTTGTTCGAGTTATGAGATTAAGGGTCGGCAATACCTAGGCCAGCCATCTTGGATTATGACGTCAGAAGCGGAGAAATATACGCGAACGATTCTTGCGATTTACGTTCTACATAAACGACTTTATGTCGAGTAAACCGATACATCATGGTTTCCCTGGAGAAATAGTGAATTGTACGGAAACACGGAATGCATAATATCTGTTGAGGATTATTACATCATGCTCTTAAAAACTGTCGTTTGCTCGTTCGCGCGAGAGAGAATTGCCTTTAGTTTAGAAAATTGATTAATATTCATACAGTTTCGAAACTGCAGTGTGGAAGGCGCTAATGTGTCACAGGTCTGTAGGTTTCGCTTAGTGATAATATAAACTGTAGAGTTTTGTATTCAAGGACAGTCCCTCCCGTAAAATTAGTTAATAACGCGTGAAACAACCTTAGTTTATCCCGACGGATTTTCATGGTCCATATAAATTCGCATCGATTTTATTCTTGTTAAGGAGAGTTTTATGGTAGTATATCGGTATTTTGCGCCAGCATTATTATGAGATTAAGATGAATGATAATTCTTTGCATTACGTTTAATAAATCGCATTAGAAAACAGGATGGAATGCTAAGGAATATAATTTTTTATTTAATATTTATAAATTAATCCAAGTTGAAAAAATAAATATACATATAAGTATAAAAATATTTTTTATTTTAAGAAAGACTAAAATTAAGGAATTCTTTATTATGGAAATTGAATTTAACAGACTTGTACATGGATATTAATGTACAATTGTAATGGAAAAGGTATTTGTAAAGTTTATTGTTATAAGTAAAACGAGTTGCGCTACATGAATGTTTAATGACATTCTAAGTTATACTCTCTGTAGAAAACGCTATTTTTCAAGCAAGAGACAAGGAAATACAATTTTTTTACTTGCGACAAAATATCTCTAATGCAATTACGTATATTAAATTTATTATAAAAGCAAAAGGAACACATTTAAAAAAAAAGTTCCATTTTATATAAGTATAATTTGTGAAATGGTGACTCCAGCACACCGAAATATTAAATATTTTGTTGAAATAAAAAACAAAAGGTACATAGAATTGAAAAGCAGAAGCTTCAGAATATTTTCAGCTTTTTTAAATAAATATTTTTAAATGCTTTCGAATGGCGAGCGATGCATTCTTCTATCTATGCAGAATGTACGACCTTTACGATGAATATACGATCTTTCCTTTTGAATTATTGAGGGAATAAAATTAATTATTTCTGCACTATTAGAGAATGCATAAATCGTCTGCTTAATCTTAACTGTGGTTCCTGAATTGCAATACATTACTGTACATTGGTACTGTACTCCATCGGGAATGATATTCGACATTTGCAATAATGCGGCGCGAGATGTTGGAATTTGCACTGTAAATTTCAAAGGCTCGTTTCGATGTTCAAAGGCGTGTCGTCATACATTATTGCAATGGCGAATATGCCGCCCAAGGGAGTGCTGCTGCGTCGGTATCGCAATAATGCACGTCACTACAACTTTCGGCATTATTGTAATGTTCCGCCTTCGCCTGCTTGGCTCGCATCCACTTTCTTCGTATTCCCGTAAAGGGACGAACCGCTGATTTAAAATATTAATGTTTATTACGGGCATTTACGTAATGTTTCATTCTGAGTGCGTGTCTCTTTTCTCTATTGTGTATGTACATACGTCTCTAAAGTATTCTATTTTACGAGACAAGTTTTGCCGATGCGAGTCTCTGAGATACTTCAAGAACTAACGGAAACAACAGTCAAGAAGTGCATGTACTTATCTTACTGTTAAATTTGTTCTGATGTGAATCTTCACGAATTTATAGAAAATTTTATATAAAACGTTTCGAATGTTATGAAAAGTTATTTTATAAATTACAATAATGCTGTTTGATTGTAATTCAATTAAAATTTTTAATGAATGTACAATTTTATATTTCGAATATAATCTATTAGATATTAAATTGGCTTTTAGAACTTTATTCGTGCTCAATCAGATATTATTTCATATAAAATCGATACGTATGCTAAAAGGAATAAAAAAAAAACGCCAATTTTTGTTAAGAACCAGAGTTTAATTTTATAACTCTCTTTTATAACGGTTCGTCAAAAAAGAAGAAAGAAAGTTGTAAAACGAGTAGAAACGTTTCGTTGTTCGCCGAAGTTTTATGAACAATATGTACTTTCGAGGCCTGTGTAGTCTCAGGGATATTTTCTTAGCACATATCCGATGGAATACGTCTACCGCATAACTTAAGTGGAATTCCTGATTGCAAATATCATGAAAGAAATTGGTCGGCATCGACCGGCCATTCCGTTCAGATATGAAAATTTTTATTAAAGTGCATATTACGAAAAGAACGCGGTGAAAAGTACGAAATATT
The DNA here is from genome assembly GCA_011638315.1 of Tetramorium parvispinum. NCBI lineage: Eukaryota > Metazoa > Arthropoda > Insecta > Hymenoptera > Formicidae > Tetramorium > Tetramorium parvispinum. The sequence continues at coordinate 16,797 of VBVR01000519.1, read as the reverse complement.
CCACGCACGTTGGAATAAGACTTTTACGATGTACGATTTCCATTCTTTTTTTTTTAACAATGAAGATTAGCATGTGTATAACGTGTTCAGCAAATGTTTGCAATACTTTTCTAATAATTCTTTCTCAATAAACGCCAGTTAAGCGTTTCGTCTATTTCATAAACAGGAATATATATATTCCTGTTTAACCCGAGAGTATTTTAATTATCTCACTTAACTTTAACAAGAAATTCATTATCACTGCATCTTGGATAAGAATAGATGGTACTCGAATGCCACTGGCTTTTGCTTTTGTGCCGGACGGCAAAAGGGCTCAATCAAAGCGCGAGGTACGGGGAAATTGAACAGCCGTATCGCGGCAAGTGGTTGGTCGCAAAAGAGTTAAACCGCGCGCGCATTGCATACGAGTGCATCTCTATTCATCGCGAAAGCAGCGAATGCGCACAATCGTTTACGCAGTTTCGCGAATTTGGTGTATTCATGATGCGATCGTGAATGCACAACCAAGCAGGCACTTTTTTATGCTATCTGTTTAGAAATCTGTTTATAAAGCCAGAACACAATTAGCAGAAGACAAGTGAAATATATTCCCTAAGTAAAATATTCCATCGTAATTAAACGCGCGCTTTCTTCCCTTTGACGTGATAATTAACGTTATACATTACGCGCTAGCAGTGGCGACTGTTACATTCTCTCTCTTGTACGTATACGCGATGCATATAGAATATTAAATGTTACTACATGAAAACTACATGGAAACGACGAGGTGTGCAGACGCGTTAGTGAAGAAAATAACGAGAAAAGGAATGACTGTGGCTCGTATGGCGTCGTCACGCGTTTCAGTTTATTTCGAGCAAAACGAATTTGTTATGTCTTATTCATAGAATGCATTAACTCGCCGTCAAATTGCAGCCCATGTTCTCAAATGCGTCGTGGCATTTCCACCGTCATCTCGCTCATTTTCGATTCCTCACTCGGGGGTACTCCACTTTTCGAAATGATTCGTAGTGTTGTTAGAGATCAATCATGTTGCGCGTGTTTCCTTCCTTCGTTATATAAAACTTTCGTTACACCATACGAAAATTGTGTGCAGCGGTCCGCGATGGAGCAAGATTGTTAAGTTCAAGACTTAAACTTTTAGTTTAATCGTTGCATTTGATGCGCGTTACTTAAATTAATTTCAACAAGTTGATATTGCAAAATTTAGAAGACACAATTGTAAAATTCTCGCACGTAAAGTTATTTTTAAAACGTAAAATTTCTGAACACATGGAGAATACAAAACGCTAAACCCCTTGCATAAGCAACAACTGGATCGATAAAAAAATATCGCTCGACGATTCCCTTCGTGTCCATTATAAATTTTGGGAAGGAGAGATGAACACGGTTTAAGATTGATCGACCATATGGATAGGATGTTGCGCGATCGTAAATTCTGCTCTGTTAACTTTGCGTTTAAATCATTCGCGTCAAATACAGCGCCCAACCGTTTCTCCGAAAAAGTCTGGCAGATAGATCGAGCAGTTGCATAGGATCGAGCCCTGAACGTACCTTTCATGTATGGATATTTTATCGTTGTGCGATATTTTACATTTTTCATAGTAACGAACGCTCTCACGATCCCTCACAGTTGAAATAAACATCCTTTTTGGCGCAATCATATATATATTTGTATGTATATTTCAAGACTACTTTTATCTGGACGATATATCTTATCAGAAATTATTAGCACGAAATTATTCGACGCATTATATTACGTTATACGATATGAAAAATGAAATTAAGCGTCTTTTTTAATTATTATTAAGAAGGCGTGCCGAAGAATTATGTCTTGGTTTGGAAGAGTTAATTGGATATTTTAGATGCCCATGGGGCGTTATCAAGAGATTACCGAAGGAGGTCTCTCTCTGTGAAGTAATATCATTATAATTCAGTTCACAATTAATTTACTTCGAGTGATGCCAATTTTAGACTCTTATCACCCTGATTCTGCGGTGTACGTTTAACAGGGATCGAGTTTAAGCCGCGCTGATCCTGGGCTTAGCAAAATCCGCGAGTAGGTTAAAATTAATCTCGTATGTCTATGTGATTTGATATACATACCGCTAATTTAGCCTGGTTCGTGCAAGATTCGAAACTTTGCTGTTAAAGCACGTAACTAGACATTTATCGGGACACGTGCCAGATTGAAGAAGACAAGTTCTTGTTAAACGTATTTATCACTAATTGTAAGTTAAGCTTTATTATCAGTGGAGTGCATTATTAGTGCAACCGCATATTCACGAGGTCTGATATTGGTACATTTATAATAAATATATTTTTATATTTATTTATCAATAATAAAATTATATCTCTCTCATACAACTAATTTTATATTTAAAAAACATCCGTTTTAAAATATAAAATTATTTGTATTTTTTTGAAGGAACATGTATCTGTTGTGTAAAAATATATATTATACCGAGATACGAGATACGTTGGGAATAATTTGAGTCATAAATCGTCGTCCTTGAAAGAAGAAAGAAGGGATTTGCAGCTTTTTTGCGAGAACGAGCGAATCCTTCGTTTTTAAATCAGGCGTAGAATATTTGCTTAGGAATTGAAGGGTTCCCCTCTGAATAATTTCAAATGCTACTGGTTTCAACATTTTTTTTATATTTGCCCATTTACTTTGTCGTGACCTAAATACCTGCCTACGTTCCGTCGGGAATAGATAGGTATGCATGAAGTTGATGCAAATCATGGTTGAGGGTCAACAGGTACCGGCTCAATTTGGGACAACCGAGAATAATTATGAGCGCCGACAGTGATTTAGCGCGATGGGTGGTGAATTCCATTTCAAGAGGATGATAAAATCGCTTTTTTTTTATAACAAATAATTGCACAGTGACGAAAACTATGTCCTTTTATTTTTCCTTTTAAAATTTGCTCTAATTCCGAACTTACACAAGAATGCCTTCTAATATTAGTTTAAGATAGTAATGCTGAGTGACATGAAAATATTTTATTGTAATTTAACAAAATAATAATATTATTATTTATTAAATTAATAATAATATTATTAATTTGTTAAATTATTAACAACACTATTCATTTCATTTGCATTAATTTTTGATATTTTATATTTCAAATTATAATGGTTCTTTAAATAATTTTTTAAAATTGAACATTAAAAAGGCAATCCATTTCAGAATATAAATAGTTGATTTTGTATCTTAGCAGCATTCGTTGCTATTTGCACGATTATCTTCACGGAGAGGAATAGAATCGGCGTGTACAGAGATAATTAATACAATTTATTTCGGGATGCATCGTGCACTAAGCGAATTCTCTCAATTGCGGGACTCGCATTATTCGAGCGAATCGCGCAAGGTCGATACGACGGGACGACGTGAAATAAACATTATTTATTGTGCGAGACATTTACGAAGGCTTAGTACAATGCGACACGATATATATTTCTTCCTAGTGAGAAGACCTACGCACGTATCCTACATTCCATTCTACGAATGTGAATGGTTACTTCATAGCGCGAACCTTTTAGACTTTGTACCGTACTATTGTTCCACATTGTTTCTTATCATTTTGAACGTGTCTAGAACGAATATCGTGAGTTTGGATCGCCCGCGGACATTGCGAGATATTGGTAAATGCAATTTCGCGGCGGTCTATGTCCGAAGATTATAGAGATATAGCAGAATACCGACGAGATCTGAATTTCGTGACGGTTATAAAGCGTCGCGATAACAGACAGCATATCATATCTTTCCGAAATATGCTAATTTAATTGCCATACTTTTTCTTTCAAATAAGACGTTATCCATTTCACCTTTTTTAGAGTTCGGGCAGATAAAGAGAGATAATAAAAATAATAAAGAGAATTAAAAGTGGAAGAAAATAATATAATATTTCCTATATAGTTCAAATATTATATTATATTATGCGGTAAATAATAAAAAAGCAATTCAGCAATAAATTAAAAAAATGTTCACTTTCCCCGAAAGGAGAAGTTTTGAAAGTAAGAAGTAAGAAGCGGCAAAAAAGCATGATAAAAAGTAAACGGAAGGCACTGATATTGCCTGCATTTGTACGCTTTCACGTGATGTGTGGAATGTAAAGAGCGTATCCCATTCGTATATCGCGTGTCGCGTATTGCCGTAACATTAAAAAGGGAAATTGCAGCTGGTACGCTCGAAAGATTCACTCGCGAATTGTAATGTGAACAAGTAACACCCTCGAGGAAAAACTTTGCCAACTGACCTCCTAGGCCCGAGAATTCTTTGTTTGCGAGTCAAACTTCCGGCGTGCCGTTTGCCCAGGGCAAATGTTAAAAGTTTCATTCGTGCGTAAAGAACCTCATCGCAAACGGTGAAATAAAACGTACAAACTTTAAATTAAATCCGATGGGACATGTAGATCCGACCTTGGCTAAACGTACGACGTAGAAATTGGATGGCGAACTTCGCCAGGGTTCTCGCGAGTAGACCACAGTTTCCGCAATACCCAGGTGTACGTTAATTCTCGTGTATCTTTTATGAAGTTCATTTAAGATGAGACTCTGTGTGATGAACTAATAATATCCGCAAGGACAGAATCTCCTCGTCGCATAACTTTCACATCCTGATGTGATTCGGATTCGCGATCCGTCGCCTGGCTATTCAAGTAGTAAAGATCGCGCGTTTCATTTTATTCGTCCGCTACTCTCACGTGTTTCATCTTTTTTCTCTCCAACCGAATACAATATAAGGCGTGAAATGGCTCGAACGTGAACTATTGAAAATCGGGATAACCAAATCCCGCATCAATATTAATTATCCGCACTGACAGAAGTCTATATTTATTGGCGAAAACTGACGTACTGCTCAGGTTACGCTTGACTGACCTTTAAAGGTTGCGTCTGTTCCCTGTTCTCGGTTTAAAAAAATATATATCCGGATATGTTGTATTGAATTGGTGTACCACGAATTTTATTTGATATGTGAAATAATAAAATGAAATACAGAAAGATTAAAATAAAACTAAGAAATTTCAATTGTGAGAAATAATAAGAAATTTCAGTATGCAAAGTAAAAATTCCAACTTTTTAATCTTTGAGATATATCAATTGATCTACGTACGCAGAGGAAATATAATAATATCGTTAAGATAAAGTCAAGAGCGATAAAAGAACTGTTTGACGTTTGCCACTGACGAGAAAAGCGATTTCAAGGTTTAGAATTTGGTGATGTCAGTTTATCGGAAATTGCCCTCGTAGATTTGCTACAACTTCTACGTGAAATTGTAAAACTTCAATCCACTTTTTACGAATAAGCGAAATCTTCCAGCGTGACCTAGATTGTTATTGACGTAACATCAAGCGTTATTGTAACGGCCCTGTATGACCAGTCGATCACGAATATTTTTTACGTCAACACGGTGCGCCATATCGGCGCAGCGGATTAAAATTCTGCGCATTCGTCGTCACACGAGCATGATTGCGATTTTCAGACAGCTACCTACTCGAGTTACATCACGCCGGTTTTTAAGCTTTGCTTTTCCTCAGTTCTTTCTCACTCAGCTTTCCCACATACTTTTTACGTATGTTTGCTGTATGATAATTTTTATTTATTTTTATGAAAAATTTTAATAGAATATTATTATATTTTTGTAATCTTAAAAATATTATATATTATGGAAATATTATAATTTTTCATTACAATATTATTTTGATGGTATGGGTACAATTTGTTATTAAAATTGAACGTATATTTTAAAGTTTATGATTTTCTATATATTCTACAATAGTGAGATAATGTGCAGACATTTAATCAGCTCTGCAAAGACATAATTTATGTTGCGAGACAGATATTAAATAATAAAAACCGTGGCTAGAAGTGGATACGACAGTAACATGTTTGTATGATGATATACAACTCTAAATGCGCCGTTACTTGGATGTGTTAGTACAACGGAATTACGCGCACGCAGCATGCCAAGATGATATGCAGCGGTATTTCGAAATGAGAGTTAAACGCTCGGCAGGTGGTTACTATGTATTCCTATCAGATGCAATCGCAGCTCGTCTGTCATATCTACAACGCTGTCCATCTGATCCGGTCCATTTAATCAAGACCATTTAATCTAAATTTGCTCCTGGCAAATATATTTCTCTATGCGGTTTGTATCAAAGATCTGTCTCTTGTTGAAAGTGGAAATTAAATGACATTATTCAAACTAATTGTAAGAAAAAGATGGCAGAATTAAAAAAAATAATTCGAATAATAGAAATCTCTATAATTTGCCATTATCTTGTTTTTTTATATATTATGGTTATATATATATGGGGTTGCATACATATATGTATAATGGATCTTTTATCAAAAAATATATATAACTATTTTTACATTATCCTAATTTTTATATACAATTTAATTAAATTCTACCAACACTTATCCAAGATATATACATGGTTTTGATGTATTCTACTAGCGTATCGGCTGTCTAATCTTAATTAGGGTCCTCGTATTGTACGGGCGGGTTCGGTAAATATAGTACGTGCGCGCCTGGTAGTTGATGCTGCCTGTGTTGAACACGACTCAGCCAAATCTGGATCAGCAACATTTATATGTAACAAACCATTTATACGTCATTTTGTATTTCATGCGATTAAGCTTCTCCTTCATCAGCGTTATTATTATCATGGTCGTTGAAGGGATATGTAGAATAAAATATTCAAAGAGGGACGGACGATATTATACTTCTTCACGCAAAAATCGTAGGAACCATTTATATTTACAAGTATATAAATCATATAAAAGCAGGATTTTCTAATTTTCGATATCAAGTGGATCAGTGATTGAGAAGCTAATTTGTTATTCATGATCATTTAGATATCTTTTTCCGAGATATATCCTATTTATGACAAGTGGCTTTTCGATCGCGGAGTAAAAGAAGTTGGGTTCCTGCCCGAGGCACTGATGTAGTATATACGTGAGGAAATTACTATCGTGATGTAAAAGAAAGTCGAATAGGTATTGGACGATGAGTTCGCGCAGGAATACATACTAAGAAGCTCGCCAGGCGTTTGAATCTCACTTTGAGACGCTGGATGCTGCGTCTGACGCAGGCAGACTGTATCTACTAGCACATAATTTCCCTCCGAGATACGGAAGGGGCAATAAAAACTGACTTTTCGCGAGAGAGTCTGTCGTTTCTGAACTAACCGCAAGAATACGTAAAATGGGATAATGCAGTTTCTCCCATTCAACGTTTGTTTTATTACAAAGAGTGTTTTAAAACTATTGAATGTCCGTTTTTATCGCGGATTCTTTGATTAATGGAAAACTGAAAAAAAGATCCAATAGTTTAAAAATATCTCTTATTACGAATGTATACAGGGATTGGAAATATTTACCAATACTAAAATCGGGCAAATTGTACATGAAATATGCAAATCTGTAATACAGTTTAAAATTTTATTTTAATATATATTTACGAGTATTTTAATCGTGATATATATATATTTTTTAATATATATTCATAAAGAATTATATAAATATGAAACATACAATAATAATATAGAAGACGATTAAATAATAATTAATATGTGACGATAATTCATTATTGTCATTGATTATTATTACACGTAGTTTACCAGTAATAAATTATTTTAATCGGTACGTATGATTACATGAATTATTATCATTATCATTTAACATTAGTTATAAGTCAGAACCGCCGGCCCATTGTAATTTTCTTGAACTATTTCCATCATTGTACGAGATATTACCACCATTGTTTTGCAGCAAGCGAAACGCCATCGTCATTTGTGCGAGAATCCTCTCGGCTTTCTCCCGCTTTTTCATGGACTGTACATCACATTAACCGTTTTTCCTTCATTCTATCTCCTTCTCTTCTTGCATCTTACGGCCGAACATTCCCTCTTGCTGCAATAAAAGCAAGTGGAAAGTGCTCGACTATATCTCAAGCTCCTACACGGTGTTCGTAAAGTATGTACGAGAAAAGTACTAAGCAAAGTTCGCATCAAAAAGAAAGTTTTTCTCTTAATTAATGATAAAGTCTGTATGTACATTTTATCTTCAAATTCTTTAGTTAGAAAAGATAAAAATTTAAATTATTATTTAAATATATCGTACACTTACAATTTAAGATTATTTAACAAAGTTTACTTGTTGAATTAATATGATAATAAATAACATTTCGCGCGAGCACAGTTCAATCCTTTGTGCTTAGCGGTATGCATTCCATTTTAATGGATTAATATTCGAATGGCGGACTTTCGACGTGTTATCGCGCCGATCATAAACGTTATGTAGATTGAAATTATTATAAATGTACACATCGCGGTGGCAGAACTGGTGACGTATAACAACGGTGGTGAAGTTCATGACGATTTATCAAGACGTGCGTGCAAGAGACATGTATCGCGCGTCTCTGTCGACGAAATCCAATTTTCTACTTGGACGTGGTTAAAACGATACGGCGATTAATAATGTCTCGGACAGGTTGAACACTTCACTGGGAGGATGGTATTCGACAGTACAAACTCACCACCGGCGACCGAGTCGCGGAATTGTGATCGTGATAAATGCGAGAACGTGGCGGAGAAGAAGAGATATTGTCCCGTCAAGAAAGCCAAGATAAAAATAAGCCCGCTGTTTTACCGCGAGTGCAAATCGTCATAGCAATGTTATGCCCAAGGAGCGAGTGGCATTGTTCACGGTTGTGGTTCGATAAGGCCAAAATTTTCGGCATTGTCGCAGAATATCATATCCCCTTTCTATGAAGCAGCCGCTATAAGAAGCTATTTATGGGATTAAAAGCTTGGGGTCGCGCATCGTATATAGCATAGTCCGAAATAGATAAGCGACATTATTTCGCGCGTCGTTGCACACCTTGCAATTTTGTTCGTGTATATACGACCTTAGATATGAAGTAATCCTTTTGCTCAGATAATTCTGCGTCTTATCTTCCCTAGGCTGTATTAGTTCTTTGAAGGTGCATTTAATTCCACTTGTAAGTTCCCCTCTGAATATCCAACTCTGATTGCTAATCTTTCTCTTGAAGAAAGTTGTTGCGAATATCAGTTTCAGACTCGTTTCAATTAATGGAATTTAGTTTCGCTATTTAATTTTGAGATTTAAAAATTAAATCTCAATTTGTGATCTCTCGCTTTTTTTTCTTATCAGATCTTATCGCTTTGTCAATTCGAACGAAATGTCTAAAATTTTTTGTATAAAGATAAGTTTATATTTATATTTATTTCTATTATTTTTCTAGCGCGTATGTAGATGTTTACTTTTTAATCCGTAGTTCTCTCATTTTTCTGTCGTTAAAGGGAATGATATATCGTAGAGCAGCATGATTATTTCAAGCTCGTTTTGGACAAGCTTACATATATACCGAGTGCTTTCAGTTCTATGAGCGTCACGAAAATTGAGAGAAAACACAGCCGTCGAGTATACTTTGAAGCGTATACCGATATAGTGGCAAATGTGTACGACAAAGGGTATACAGCACACACAACATAAAGTATACATACATACCGTATGCATACTCTTTGTTGCACCTGACTGCACTTATGCACTTCCCGGCATCATAACCGCGTTACATTATGCGTTTGCAGAGCCAACGTAACACGATAAGGCGGTTTTCGTCATCGCGTAATGCGAAACTATGGTATATCGCATCTTGCTGTTGGTAAACCCGTTTTGGATCGTCCAGCGCGATATATTCATGGTGGTACCGCGAAAAATCCTTGCCGATGAAAATCGCGATCATCAAGCGATTCGTGCTTGAGAATAACTCTTTTTTTTGTAATACCTAGGATGAAACAAGACAGTTGTTGAGAAACTTTTTAATCGTAAAACTTTAATAAGTTGGTACCGGAATATAAAACGCAGCAATTTGCGGTTAGTAAAGTACTTACAATAAGTTTTCCAATTTTACTTTCCACGCATTCCGCCACGTTCTCGTTTCATTTATTTTTTTTTTACAATTGATGTATATTTCTAAAAAGAAGCTCTTTTGCGACGGGACTGCGTACTTGAATATAATAGTTTAAAATTTTATAATTTACTTAGCTAAATGCTATTTACCGAATGAAATTTTTAACTTTAACGAACGGCGCGATATAAGAGCAGGAACTTTCAATTTCTCCATTAAATCCACAAAAAAGTCAAGGAGTGATTTTCTTGCGCGTAAGCGCCCTTATTCAAGCGGATCAATGTGACGGATCATTATCGCGAATCTAGGACATACATGTTATATGCTAATTCTAACGCGCGTATATGTAACGGCACGGTAACCTTAGAGGTACCTGCCTACATATACACAGAGGCGTTTACCCGAAATCCAGTGTCTTCGGGCGATCGAGTAATACACGTTCTCGATGCTTTGACATATCAGAGCCTATCCGTGCGTGTAATTGGTCCGAAATCCTACCGACAGTTTGTCAAGCAGTAGTCCGGAAATGGATCCATCATATCCCATTAATCATAGTCACCTAATACGATAATCACGAAATATCATCGGCACACGCGTCTAATTCGGGTACGCTATGATTGATGTAATTTAGACGACTTCGGCAGTTCTTTACACGGACAACGTAATAAATATATCTCTAAAATTATGACCCTACATCAAGATCTATACACATTTTAATTAAAAATCCAGTTTTCATTATATAAAAAAGAGATTTAAAAAAATATAAATTAAATATTGTATTGTAAATACTTTTAAGTGAAAGAAATGTGATGAAACAATTTCCCATCTTGCACAGATGAAAGTGAGATATTTTTCGCACAGATCTCTTTGTACGTTATCTCCGTTTAACGATATATATACGTTGAAGCTATGCAATTTGATGACGTGATAATATCTTCTGATTGATATGCATGGCGCAGATTCGTCAGCATTAATTTGTGCTTAAAACTTTCTCGCGCATGATGAAATTATTTTCTGGTAGTTAGAAGGAGTTCTAGCGATTCGCTTCAAATTCTAGTGAATTAGAGCGTTTGATTTAAGACCCTGATGAGCTATGCATTATACTCTTCTACACCACTGTATTAATAGAATATACTTGAAAGCATTTACGTTTCGTCGGTACCTACGTAATTCGATCTCCCCTAGGATTAAACTAATATAGACGCTTTAGTGTATTTACCATCCTCGCTTCTTTGTGTAATTCGATCTTTTCTACGCGATGGCGTGCTTAAAACTTTAAATGGTACTAACTACGATGGCCGTCACGATTACATTTATGGAAGCTTATAGGAAAACTTCTATGAGATCGCTTTTCGATTGCTTGCGTTGAAATTCAACGTAGTTAGTTACATTTGCTCGAATTACCCACCTGCAAAATTGCCATGTGACGTTTCTCTCGTATTGTGCTTTTTATTACGCAATAATGTGACATTTGAAATCAGTATAGAGAAGCAGCAAATTGCCATTAACGAAAACAATATATTTAGGTAACAGCAATAACATATTTCAAATTAATCGGTTATTTAAAATTACGTTGCAATCATATTGTATATAAATTGTATTCAGAAACATAAACTTGTGATCGTGATGGAATATTTGCCTTAAATATTTATTACTTTGACAAGAATTTTATAAATAATTAATACTTGTAATAAAAAGATCTCCGTGTGTTACTGCTCGCAGATTTTGATTTGATGTACGTCGATATTATGTCAAACATTATGTATCGTAAACATAAATTTGGTGCTCAAGCACCGAGTTATCAAAAGATCCAAAGACTCGAAGATGAATTGCCGAAACTTCTAAAACTCTGGAAAAATCAATTTCTCACTCTATCTACGTGGCGCACAAGATAGAGAATCTATCGGATTCACTTCTCGCCTGCCATACTACGTTCCTCTTTACCTGTTGCTCTATGAAACCGGAAGCCAAAAAATCTTGATGCCTCACTTCGTAACGTTGCTCAGAAACGTTACTCTAAGTTCAACGTGCGACTTCAGCAGGTTTAGTAGTTTTTATTGTCCAGATTTTATGACGATATTGATAGAGTTTATTTTAATAAATTTAAAAAAATTGTCATAAAATTTTTCAAGAAACTATTTAGAATAAAACTGATAACGATGGAACATTGAGAACAAATATCTAATTTGTTTACGGTACGGGAAAGTTTTGCGAAGTAGTATTGAAACAAACTGAATATTTGTTCCATCCAATGGCAATCGACGGTAATTCAAGTTTACATGCAGTAATATTCATACATTTCTCAATACGAGATTTACAGAATATCGTGAATACAAAGAATTTCCGCTCGTTGAATACGCAAAAGCTATACTCCAAGTTTATTTTTCGTACCTGTATTGAAAATTAGAAAATTTATCATCAGCATGCATCAACGTTTCGTAGCGATACTTTGAATAAGGTAGCGATTTATTAAAAATCGTCGATGGATTCTCTGTACTTTGTATTTCAAATGTTTATTCTTTCTCCTTCACGACAAAGTGGGTCACGTAAAGGCAGTGAACTGTATTAGGACGTATGCATGCGAAACCGAGAAAAAGTTTCACAATGCAATCAAACCAACATAACAGCAGCGTTTCGCTAAGCGCTCGTGTGGAACGTTGGATTTATTTTGTGTTACGTCTTTACATTTCAAGCTCTATACGTATAATATAAACTGTAACAGAAGACGATCATTGTATGAAAAGTATTATTAATTTCTTTATTATTTAAATTTATGTTTTACGTGTTCCATTCGCTTTCAAATTTAAGTTTTGTCTTTATGTCTCGCTTTTAAGAATTGACAGATAGAAAACGGTTATTTCCTTAAGAAAGTGTGCCACTAAATTTAAGTTTATTAAATTCACTCTCAAATGTATCTGTAATTTCTTGCGTGTGTCACATTCGATGACTCGATGCCGACTGACTTACAAAAGAGTTATTATCTATTATGACAATAAAAATTTCGAAAAGATCGCAACTTGATTCGAATGCTTTAATACATATCTAATTTTTCGAAATAAATTTTTATTGGAATTTCTTGAATCTATAAATCTTAATTTAATTTGCCATTTCATTATTTTAACTAGTTTTTTTTAAAGTAAAATAGCAATAATTACTCGTGAAATACTATCATTCAAAGAGCAAGATAGAACTTTCAGTAAATAGTACGTTTTATGTCTGAAATATTGGAATGCGCTGTAACTATCGGAAAACACGCATTCTGTAAAATACTTCGACACTTTGCGGATGTTATGCGGTTATTGAGAGAAATATTTTTGCACAATATACACCTCTATAAAAGACAAATTCAAAATTTCAAAAAACCGTTCAAAACTTTCAACATGCGTCTATCTTTGTTTACTATTTAATTGAACATCTTTTCTACTTTTTTTTAGCAAAAGCTTTTCTTATACATATCTTGATAAAATTTATAACATGAATTTTTAATTGATGTTGAGATAGAAAATATATTAATAAATTAATTTAAAAAATATGTACTTTCTTGTTACTTTTAAAAATTTACTTAAATACAATATTATGTTTTTATGTATTTGTACATGAAATTTATCTGTATATATATTTTATGTATTAAAAGAATATTCACATAGAAATATAGAATATTTTCTGGAGCTTGATTGTTAAATCCGACGTTCTTAAAAGTTTGAAGTTGTAGGTTCGTTACGAAGTGAAGTAAAAGAGAAACGCTAATCGTTAATTCAATATAGACTTCTCGTAAAAGTCTCGTGACTGCAATTCGTTGGTTTTCGTCAGTGAGTCGCGAAATGTGGCCAATGAGAGCAACGCAACAGGTATTCCGATGTAATACGATATTACTTCACTAGTCCTCAATTCGTCCCCGAGGTGGATGTAACAAGCTTTCCCGATGATTTTACAAAATCTGAAGAGGCTTTTAAATTGTTTCCATTATTGCCGCTTAATCTGAAAATGTAACTCTCTCTATCAATCAAAATCCGAGAATTCCAATCGATAATAATCGAAGACTGGTTACACGAATTATAAAAGCGCATTAATTTGCGAGACTTTAACGCGATTTCTCTAACAATATAGAAGTATTATCTAGCTTTAGTACAGATATTAGCTTAAAAAATAATCAAGTATATTAAAATGACATCATAAAATTACGTTATCGAGCTGTAATATTTACGGTATGAATATCAAAGAGCGCATTAAGACGATCAGCTTTATGAATTAATAGCGCGTCGCATAGATACTAGCAAATTTTTCAATAGATCAATAAAGTCTTTACAGTTCTTTGCATAATGCTAAAAAATAAATTACTTAATAAAAAATATTAGTTATCCATACAAAACCATTTACGTATAAAAAATGCTTGTTGTGTTACTCTCTTATCTTAGCATTTATAAATTTATAAAATATTTACTTGTAACTAGGGTTTTCCTATATGTTAATAATTATATAAACGGTATTAATAATATATCATCAAATCGTTTTTTTAAATTAAATTTTTATGAGAAGAACAGTTTTTATTCGTTGATTTTTTTATGTTTAGGTGGCCAAATTTGCTGAATCCGCAAATCAAACGTCAGCATCATACTCCTTGATTATATAGGTAAGATTTTTAACAATATCCAAATATTATAATTTCTAAGAAAATGCAAATGCGATTTACCCTGCGATGATCGTCATAGACAAAGAATTAAGAACGCCCTATGTGTTTGAAAAGGCATGTAACTTGTCATAGAGCCGACGTATCAGATTAATCGCATGCGAGACGTTCGCAAGGCGCGCGGGTAACGTTCCGGAGATGTCGGGCGGCATGACGATCATCGACAAGCCGGCATTCACTTCGTTCTCGTCATCCTACGTCCGTGCGGACTCAGGAACGCGGTATGAACGACGATCCTAACGCGGATCATTGTTCGCATAATCGTTCGCGCAGCACGAACGCTCACACGATCGTTATCACTTGTGACGATATCGTATTTTGAGTTTCGTCACCGATGATAATTCTGAAAGTATCGCCATCGAATTGTTCGTTTACGACACAGGTGCGTTACATCGCGTTGCAATTCACCTAAAAATCGACTTATCGCAATACCGATCAGCGGATTTATACGGAATGGATGGTGGAGAAAAGCTGCTTTTTATTTCTGGTACAAACTTTTCATCGGAACATTTTGGGTTTCGTGAAACTACGGGTTCGAAACGTTTTGAAATAGCTTACACAGAATGAACACTTTAACGTCCTTACGGTTTATGACGATTATTGGTATTCCATGTTTTTCTCTCTTCGTGGTGCTTACAAAGATATTACAAAATAAATTCTATCTGGTTGCAAATACGTAAACTCAAAGACTGTTCAGTTATTTAAACTCGTTAATTAAATTTAATTTTATTCTTTTGTACAAATATTTAAGTTTTGTGTTTGTTTTTATTTAAAAAATGTTTATATGAATTTCAATTTTATGATTTTTACCACTTCAATGCCTTCGATATTTCCGTAACAAATGTAAATTTATGTACTAGATGATCGTAAACGAAAGGTCAGGAAATCAAAGAGAAAATATATATTCCGTTTGCATTTGCCTTTACGGAGCTCTTGAGAGCGTTCTTACCTTTCGAATCGTTCCAAATCGGTTCGAGCCGATAGAGAGTAGAAACATGGAGAACTCGCGACTCGGTTATGTAATTTCCTGTTAGTAATAGAATGGTGAAAGAGGCCAACATTTTCATACCAATTTTCTGAAATGATGCTCACGTAATCTTTTCTTATTGAAGTGCTAAAAATCAATTGGATGATATTTGAAACGACGGAAGGACCGAAAAAACATTCATTGAAATTATGGTATTTCAACACCGTGAATAGTTCGATGGGGCAATTCGATTCCCTCTCAATTAACAACGATCATTCATCTATTCTGTTTTTCTTTTTTATTTTTTTGAAGTACTTCAAGAGTCCCACAGTGTGATTACAACGAACGAATGTCCGTAAAGTTATTGCAAAATTACAGGCATCATTGTATTAATAATTGTATCGGTTGGCGTATCGGATTACACTATTTAGTGTAACAGAAGAACTCGAGATTAGATTAGCTAATTCGTTAATCGATAAATGCGATTGTGGATTTTGCGTACGATACAACACCGTGAATAGTTGAATACCGAGAATAGATGAATAGTTACGGTACAGTTGCGAGCTTTATGCATGGATACATCAGTCATTGTCATCTCCAAAATAGATTTCCCTCTGAGTTTATGTAATTATAATTTTCACAAATAAGCAGATATTTCAAGCATTATCATGTTACGCCATGTGTAATTGCATTAAAGACGTCGAACAATAACTTAATATTGCTGGTTTTTGTTACAAAATAATGTGATAATTAGACAAACGGATATTAAATTAGTTTTACATCACAACGTTCTTTGACTGATATAGGTTGAGAAGAACGGCGGTCTAAAACCGAATGGTGTCGAGTTCCTTTTTGCGGAACGGCGCACCATGCGGTTGACGAAAAATGGGATGCGAAAATGTTAGCTCGTAAAACTTTCAACCGCAGCGGTCGTAGGTCTTCCAGCAAAGAAGCGAAGCCGCCAGCCGGAGCACCGTGCCCGCTCTCGCGCTGACTAATTGCTACGTTATAATTACACGAGGGGCTAATGCGCGATTACGCGGACCTGTGCACATTCATATCCGGTCCGAGGGGCTCTCTCTCTCTCTCTCTCTCTCTTTCCCACTCTCTTTCCGTGTCAGTCAACATTAGTCTAATGCAACTATAACCATCCGGTGGCCGTTACAACGGGAAGAATTAAGCGGTACCAAAGCATGAC